>VDFB02086081.1:188371434-188441625 GCA_007258455.2 Sequoia sempervirens | reverse complement strand
ATGTATATATATATTTTAAATTTAAATAAATTGAAATTTTTGATTTAATGTAATTTATACATACTCGATATCTCCCAAAACACTCTATGTGGAATGTGTCAGTTTGTTCTTGAAGATGTGACGACCACATTTGATGCAAAGTGTTTCTTGCACCATTCAACAACATCATGCGCATTGTCTAGACAATCTTCTGGATAGCTCATTTGATGCTTTCTTAAAGCTCATTTGATGCAAGCTCGCGCTCCATCATGCTCACCCTTTCCATGCCCACTCTCAAAAAAACTCTAAACTTGTGGTATTTTGTAGATTTTATGATATCTACAAAGTGCATAGAGTGGCCGTGAAGATTTGAATTGTGTCGCACATCCATTTGACCATACAAAATGATTTTCAAATTTTACACCCCTACTTCAAATTTCAAAAATATTGTAAAGCAATGTTGGACAAAAGTGTGGCATGCTTCTTTATCATCACTAATAAAAGTGATATCTTTCTTAATGGCTCGCTCTTCATCTCAGACTCTCAACACCATCCACTGAGCCAGCATGTCGAGCAACACACATGAACCATAATAGTGATCTGCTTTGACTCTCGGACACCCCTTTGATGTACAGAGTAATTTTTGCAAAGTCAACTATCGTGATAGAATCGCTCCCATGGGAGTATCTCTCAATGTTTGGAATTGTTGTGCTTGCCACTTAGCAAAAAAAGAATGCTGTATGTATGGTCGTATCAATTTTCAAAAATCTTCCATAAATTTTCCAATGGGAATCTCCTCTTCTACATAGTTCAACCTTGTGGATTCTTTCCAAAAATTTGTTTGCAACTTTACATACTTGTACCTGTGTTAGTAAAATATGTGAATAAATAATAAACCACACTTAATCAATGAAACATTACATCAAAGAGAATCCAAATAACAATCTATGAGAAATTGAACAAATAAACTCTCTAAAAATAGTACTTACCTCTTGCAATTTACTATCTAACATTTGTTAGGTCAGTATCATCAATTCTTAAAGCCAAATTTCCACATGTCTCACAAATTCCTTTTATGCAGTTGATTTGAGGTCCATTTTCATGATCACATAATATAGACTTTATGAACAAACTTTCCTGTTTAGGAGGTGCATTTTGAAACCCACATCTTTCTTCTCTCATCTTTCGAAACACCTGATAGTAGAGATAAAATTCAATATGATAACGACAACAAAAAGTTTCCAAAAACTTGTTTATCTTCACATAATATGGCTTTAACCTTTGAAACATTGTTTTCCCAATCTTTATATGAGGATATGCATTACTAAAGTTCATATACATCTCAAATTGTGTTATGTCTAGCAAATGTTTGATATGATTTTCATAAATACTAGGTTCAATCTTGTGTCTCATAACATCTCTAATATTTGATGATGGATGAGTCTGATCATGCCAAAACCTGAGACCAAGTTCCTAACAACATCTTCAATCCTGTCAGAACGGGGAGCTCTACACATAATTGCCCAATTGCCTTCTAAACTCTCATCCAAAAACTCTCTTTTTCTCATATTTTATCAATGCGGTTCTACTATAACCAATTTTAGTTGAAAGTGTAGACATTTTTCTTTTTTTTGCTATATCTTGATGTATAATAGATGTCAACATCACCCTTCTTGTAGTGGCCTTATCCACTGATCGAGATCCTTTCCCAATGGAATCTAAACCCTTTTTAACATTTTGAACAATATCCTTTTGTAATCCCATGTGTTTCTTCTTATTTGATGTTGAATAAACACCCAACAATTGTAATGACTCTTTGAGCTCATCACAAAGAAGTAAACGTGATAACAATTGGGTTTTTTAAAGTGTATCAAGATGATTGATCATTCCATTTACAGATTTAGTCATTGACCTCTTTCTCTTATTATAAGGCTGGTTGGCATAATATTTCAATTTCTCCATATCCATTTCAAGCAAATGATATAAATTTCTATAAGAAATTTGTTTCCCCACCTTCTCAGCTAGTTTTATATGCTCATCTGGATACCAGTAGGAGGAAGTGATCCCGACCCATCTCCAACATGCATTGTTTGAACTTGTGCCTCCTCCCCATCTTCAAGGACCATGCATTCTTGAGCGGATTCATTTGATCCAATGTCTATATTTGGCTCAACTTGAGCATGAAAACTTCCTGCTTGTTGAGCCATTCCTACACATGTGCCACAAAATATTTTGCAAACAAAAGTGAGAGATGATGTTAAATATAAGTGAAGTTTATGTATGCAAGCAAACAAACTGATAAAACATGATGAGCTATAAGTGAGAGAAGTTTGTGCTAGTTTTATATGCTCATCCATACCAGTAGAAGGAAGTGATCTTGACCCCTCCCCAACAAGCATTGTTTTAACTTGGGTCTCCTCCCTAACTTCAAGGTCCATGTGTTCTTCAACGGATTCGTTTGATTCAATATCTAGATTTGGCTCGACTCCAGCTTGAGGAATCTCTAGAGCATAAAACATAAAAATAATTTGAGAACATTGAAGTGATGAAAATAAAAGACCAAAGACACAAAACAAAAATATTGAAACAAAAAGAATTGGCTTAAGGAATTGGATTCAAGGATCATATAAACATTGCAACTTGCATGACCAAGATGACTTGAGGACATTTAAAAGTATTTATAGTCATTCAAGTGCAATGATGGTTAGAAACCTTCAAAGTAAAAGTCCTAAACACACACTTGAGAGTGAGAGAGAGAAGAAACAAGCATGTACCTTGTTTCTTTCTATGATAATTTTCCAAGTTTTGTTCACACCTCTTTTGTTCTTCTTTTGACAATTTTTGTTGAGACGCATTTTTCTTTTTCTTTGTTGTCCCATTTTCTTCTTCAACTTAAAGATGACTTAAACAAGTCCCTCTGTAAGGAAGCAGAGGTGCGGAAAACACTTTCCTAATGTCAAAACTACAGGGAAGAATGCAATGCAGGGCTTTTAATTTTCAAATTACAATCTAATTAAGACACACATGAAAGATTTACAGAAATAGAGAAAAAAATCAAAGACAACTGAACAACAGATTTACGTGGGAAACCCTTTTGGGAAAAAACTCACCACACCAAGCTGAATCTCTTTGTATTACAGTAACAACAATTACATATAATTAGAAAAAAAACTCTGGTATTTTACTGTAGCTTCATTCACTATTCAAACTCTCTCAGAAAAGCTCTCAACCTATTCGATAAATTCATCATCATCTCAAATCAGAATCGATCTACTTTTATTCTATTCACCTTCTGATTTTGTCTTTTGTGCATCCTTATCCGCTAGATCTCCATCAAGGAAAGTTTCCATGCTGTTTCAGATTTTTCCCTACAAGCTGTTCAGTTCTAGTGTCGCAACAGTTACAAAAAATCCAACCATCATCAGTTTGAAAATCGCTTCCGCTGATTAGTCCAACAGGATGCCACACAGGATGGTCTCACAGTTGACGGCGTTCAACTTAGTTGGCATATCAGTGAGACACTCACAGTGTCTCCCTAATGCCACAAAGTTTCTCTATCGATATTGGCTTTAAGTCTCTAGCAGTCAGCAAGACAACAAAGAAGTTATACCAAAACCATCGATGTCCATTTTGTTCCTATCGGAAAAGGTTTCCCTTATCTGCGAGACTCATATCGAATGCACAAGTCACAGCGATCAGACATTCCATCGGCAAGATAATTCGTTCTCGCCAAGATCTCATGTCAAGTTCACAAGTCGCACCGATGAGATTTCCATTCGGAGTGAAATTCACTTTTTGGAGAGACTCATATCAAAGTCTTTAGTCACAATGATGAGTTAGTCCATTCGGAAAGACATACCGATCTCGCCAAGACTTTCTGCCGACAACCTTATGTTACTCCGAAGCCTTTCACCTATCGGCAAGACCCCACGGTTTCGGTGAGATGTCATACCGAAACAAAGCTTCCACTGAAAGTCACGCTGTCGCCAAGACTCGTGTCTATCGCCGTGACCTTTCTTCGAGCTCCCTAAGTCTTACCAAAGACTTACTGTCGACAAGACTCAATACTTTTGCCAAGAATTCTCAGCGAAGTATTTTGTCACTGCGAAGACCATGTGACATCTCCCGTCAGCGTGACCTAACCAAGTCACCAGGACTTCCCAGCGAAGTCTTTTGTCACCGCGAAGAACTCCCGTCGGTGTGACCAAGCTGCATCGTTGAGACATCTCCCCGTGACCTCTGAGTTACCCCGATAGCTTTAAGCTATCGGTGAGACATCCACCAATCGCTGGGACCTCTCCCCGACACCCAAGTTATCCCGATAAGATCACACTATTGCCCGAAGAAATCCATTCGCCAAAAGGTCATGCCGAAAGCACAAAGTCACAACGATAGACTTTGTTAGCAAGACTTCAACCCTGTCACAATGTTAGGATCATTTCAAGAGCTTCAGAACTATTAGTCGCCCAGACATGAACAATGTCACAGCGACTTTTCCCTTCTGGAGTTCCATGTTAGTAAGGATTGAGGCACATATTCCAACAAGCTCCCACTTGATGAAGATCTTACTGACACCTCCAGAGCATTAACTATTGAAAAAAATGGGCCAAGAGGCCCATCGAATTGGCACACCACCTGAACTTGTCTGTGCTCATAGTCTTCGTCAATGCATCTGCAACATTCTCTAGAGTATCCACTTTCTCCAAGGATACCTTCCCATCCTTCACTATATCTCATACAAAATGATACTGTACATCTATATGTTTCATCCTGGCATGGAAAGTAGGATTCTTTGCGAAACATATAGCAATCAGGGTGTCACAGTAGATAGTAATCTTTTCTGCATCAAAGCCAATGTTGGAACAAAAATGTTTTAACCAGATTGCTTCTTTACAGGCATGTGTGGCTACCATGTATTCTGCCTCTGTAGTAGACAAAGTGACTATAGCCTGCCACTTGCTCATCCAACTCACTGCACCACCATTCATCATGAAAATATATCCACTGGTGGATCTTCTGCTGTCAATGTCCCCTGCCCAATCAGAGTCCACATAACCTTGAATACTAATAGTTCTCTATGATTCAACCAAGTTACTATGGTAACACAAAGCATAGTCTAAAGTGCCCTTCAGATATCTAAACACTCTCTTCACAGCATCCCAATGTGTTCTTCCAGGATTAGCCATAAACCGACTAAGAACTCCCATTGCTTGGGCAATGTTTGGCCTTGTATAGACCATTGCATACATAAGACTGCCAACTGCACTTGCATAAGGCACACTGGTCATGTCCTCCATCTCAGAAGAAGATTTTGGACAATCCTCAACAGATAGCTTCGTTCCTTGTGTAACTGGAACAACTAGCTGTTTGCACTCAATCATACAAAATCTCTCTAGAACAGTCATGATATGCTTACTCTGACTGAGCCAAAGTTTTCTATTCTTCCTGTCCCTGGTTATTTCCATTCCCAGAATATACCCTGCTGCACCAAAATCTTTCATTTCAAACTTTGCAGACAACTGCGACTTAAGATTAGAAATCATTAGGTTACTATTGCCTATAAACAACATATCATCAACATATAGAGCAATAATGAGAATTTGATCACTTTCAGCTTTGTAATAAACACAATGATCACATTTTGATCTTACAAATCCCAATGACAAGACAAAAGTGTCAAAATTTTGGTACCACATTCTAGGGGACTGTTTTAAACCATACAAAGATTTCTTTAACTTGCATACCAGTCTTTCTTTACCTTTTTCCACGAAGTGCTCTTGCTGGGACATAAATTTCTTCTTCAAGATCACCATGAAGAAATGTTGTTTTCACATCCATCTATTCAATCTCTAAATCATATGCTGATGCAAGTGACAAAAGAAATCTAATAGATGTCAGCTTAGCTACAGGAGAAAAGATTTCTCCATAGTCAATTCCCTCTACCTGGGAATAACCTTTTGCAACCAACCTCACTTTATATTTTTCTACACTGCCATCTAGACCTATTTTCTTTTTGAATATCCATTTGCAGCCTACAGATTTTCTACCTTTAGGCAATGGAACCAAACTCCAGGTGTCATTCTATTCTAATGATGCCATTTCTTCATTCATGGATTCCAACCAAGAGTTTGAATCAAACATTTTAAATGCCTCTTTCACAGTCCTAGGTTCATCAGTGCTAGAAATTAAAGCATAGGCACAAGTAGACTCTATTAAAGAAAACCCATACCTTTCAGGTTGCTTTCTTTCACGAGTTGACCTCCTCACAGGCTAAGGCTGAGGTGGTTCTTTATCATCTTTAGAACTTTCAAAACTACTTGAGCTCTCCTCAGTATCAGGTACATTTTGATTTTTCAATTCCTCTTTATCTGGTGTCTGAGGAATTGCTGCTACATCCTTTTCATTTTTTGATTTCTTCTTTGACTACAGATCCAATGTAGAAGGTTTCAGCTCACGAAAGATAACACTTCTATTGTACAAAACCTTCTCAGTCTCAGGATTCCAAAGCTTGTATCCTTTTATTCCAGCGCTATAGCCAATAAAAATACACTTCACAACTTTGTTTTCCAACTTAGATATTTTTTCAAATGGTACATATGCATATGCCTCACAGCCAAAGACACGAATATGTCTTAGAGAGGGCTTCTTTCCAGACCATGCTTCCAAAGGCGTCTTCTCAACAAGAGCAGAGTTAGGGGAGTGATTTACTAAGTAACATGCTGTAGAGACTGCTTCAACCCAGAACTTCTCCTCCAAGCCAGCACTGCTCAACATACTTCGTGCTCTTTCCATTATTGTCCTGTTGAATCTTTCAACAACTCCATTTTCCTGTGGAGTGTAAGGTGTATTCTTGTGTCTTTTGATCCCATGATCTCTACAGTACCTTTTTAATTCATCTAAACAGAACTCACCGCCATTGTCAGTCCTTAAACATTTTATTTTTCTACCAGTCTGATTTTCTACAAGGTTTTTAAATTCCTTAAACCGACTGAACACTTTTGATTTACTTTTCAGAAAATATACAAATGCTCTTCTTGAATAATCATCAATGAATGACACATAGTATCTTGATTTAGAAAAAGAAGGAACATTCACTGGACCAAAAACATCATAATGTATATAATCAAGCAAATTAGAAGTTTTGTGAGGACTGAAATAAAATGAAACACGATGTTGCTTTCCATATATGCAATGTTCACAAAAATCAAACTCAAGGTTGCAATCTTCAAGCCCTTCTACCAGGTTTTTATTTTTCAAGGTTTTTAAACCTTTCTCACCAATGTGGCCAAGCCTATGATGCCAGAGCATAGTCTTCTTTGCTGGAAGTTTAACTTCCATGGAGTTTACACCATCAGGAATGTTTTCCTTCTTTTCTCCATGAGCAGCCATAAGTGACTTTGCAGAGACACTGTTGCATTGAATAGCTTGTGCATCCAGCTTGTACAAGGTACCAATTCAAGCACCCCTAGCCAACACCATAGAGCCTCTAGTCATCTTGCAGCCATTTCCAGAGAACCTGACCTGCACTCCGATATCATTCAACTTACTTATAGAAAGTAGATTTCGAGCCAGACCTAGTATGTGCATCACATCATTGATTCCCTTCACTCTTCCATCAGGGAATTGAATTCTGACTCTTCCACGACCAACAATTTTCAAAGATGAATCACTTGCCAAATACACCTTTCCACTGTTTTATTCTTCATACTTCATGAACCATTCTCTATGAGATGTCATATGTAAAGATGCTCCAGAATCAATCAGCCAGACATCATCTGATGCCCGTGTAGCCAAAGCTGCAATGAAAGCGTCTGCATCACTATGAGAAGAATCATTTCCAAAAGAGTTCTTCTTCTTTTTCTCCTCCTTGGAATCCCTTCGGACATGACCAGGTTGCCCACAGTTCCAGCACTTCACTTTTGACTTCTTTCCAAGAGACTTTGATCTCCCTTCTGATTTCGATCTAGACTTCTTGTCCTTCTTCTTGTCTTTCTCCTTTGGTCTACCTCTAACAGCCAGAGCCTCCTTTGTCATCTCAGAAGATTTTCTTCTCATTTCTTCTAATAACAGAGAAGCAACAACATCTTCCATCTTGAATGTGGATGTTGTACTCCCAATGGCCATCACTAGATGATCCCAAGAATCAGGTAGAGAACATAGCAACAACATGCAACAATCATCATCTTCAATCTTCACACCAACATATGTCAGCTGAGCAATCAGCATGTTGAAAGCATTTAAGTGATCAAAAATAGACCCTCCTTCCTGCATTCTCAAAGAGTACAACTTCTTCCTCAAGAATAGCTTGTTCACCAAGGACTTGCCTTGATAAATAGATGCTAATATTTTCCACAAGGAAGATGCAGTCTTTTCTTCATGCACGTTCAGAAGAACAGAGTCTACCAAACAGAGCCTTATCAACCCTTTAGACTTTCTATCTGCAAGGTCCCAATCCTCTTGCTTCATGCCTTGAGGCATTGTTCCAGACACAGCAGTCCAAAGATCTCAGTCTACTAACAGATCTTCCATTTTGAGTTTCCATAGCTCAAAGTTGCTTCCATTGAATTTCTCTATATCCATCCTTCCGGATGTGCTTGCCATCTTAATTTATAATTAAACTAAAAGAACTCTACAAAACTCCCACTGGAAAAGGATTGACACAAAAAACCCAACCCACTCACAAGGACAACACAATTGGCTAGGCTCTGATACCACTTATAAGGAAAGCAGAGGTGCAGAAAACACTTTCCTAATGTCAAAACCATAGGGAGGAATGCAATGTAGGGCTTTTAATTTTCAAATTACAATCTAATTAAGACACACATGAAAGATTTACAGAAATAGAGCAAAAAGTCAAAGACAACTGAACAACAGATTTACGTGGGAAACCCTTTTGGGAAAAAACCCACCACACCAAGTTGAATCTCTTTGTATTATAGTAACAACAATTACATACAATCAGAAAAACAACTCTCTAGTATTTTACTGTAGCTTCATTCACTGTTCAAACTCTCTCAGAAAATCTCTCAACCTATTTGATAAACTCATCATCATCTCAACTTAGAATCGATCTACTTTTATTCTATTCACCTTCTGATTTTATCTTCTGTGCATCCTTATCTGCCAAATCTCCATCAAAGAAAGTTTTGATGCTGTTTTAGATTTTTCCCTGCAAGCTATTCAGTTCCAGCGTCACAATAGTTACAAAAAATCCAACCGTCATCAGTTTGAAAACCGCTTCCACTGATTGGTCCAGTAGGATGCCACATAGGATGGTCTCACAGTCAACGGCGTTCAACTTAGTTGGCATATCAGTTAGACACTCACAGTGTCTCCCCAATGCCACAAAGTTTCTCTATCAATATCGACTTTAAGTCTCTAGCAGTCGGCAAGACAACAAAGAAGTTATATCGAAACCATCAATGTCCATTTTGTTCCTATCGACAAAGGTTTCCCTTATCGGTGAGACTCATATCGAATGCACAAGTCACAGCGATCAGACATTCCATTAGTAAGACAATTCATTCTCGCCAAGACCTGATGTTGAGTTCACAAGTCACACCGATGAGATTTCCATTCGGCATGACATTCTCTTTTTGGAGAGACTCATATTGAAGTCTTCAGTCACAGCGATGAGTTAGTCCATTCGACAAGACATACCGATCTCGCCAAGACTTTCTACCGACAACCTTATGTTACTCCAAAGCCTTTCACTTATCGGCAAGACCCCACGGTTTCAGTGAGACATCATACCAAAACAAATCTTCCACCGAAAGTCACACTGTCGCCAAGACTCGTGTCTATTGCCGTGACCTTTCTCTGAGCTCCCTAAGTCTTACCGAAGACTTACTGTCGACAAGACTCAAGACTTTCGCCAATACTTCTCAGCGAAGTCTTTTGTCACCGCGAAGACCATGTGACATCTCCCGTCGGCCTGACCTAACCAAGTCGCTAGGACTTCCTAGCGAAGTCTTTTTTCACTGCGAAGAACTCCTATCGGTGTGACCAAGCTGCATTGTTGAGACATCTCCCCGCGACCTCTGAGTTACCCCGATAGCTTTAAGCTATCGGTGAGACATCCACCAATCGCTGGGACCTCTCCCGAAACCCAAGTTAGCCTGATAAGATCACACTGTCACTCAAAGAAATCCATTCTCCAAAAGGTCATGCCGAAAGCATAAAGTCACAGCGATAGACTTTGTTGGCAACACTTCAACCCTATCACAGCGATAGGATCATTTCAAGAGCTTCAGAACTGTTAGTCGCCCAGACATGAACAATGTCACAATGACTTTTCCCTTCTGGAGTTCCATGTCAGTAAGGATTGAGGCACATAATCCAACATCCTCTACCAACTTAGTTAAATTATCCTCCAAATTTTTCCTTGATTGATAAAAATGAAAAGTTGTTGAGCTCCAATATTTGCCTCGATAAATGTGCAAAAACTTCTTCTCCAAAATCTACGCTCCAAGTGAATCAAAATTATTCAAGTGTACATGGAATAACTAGATCCTAGTTTAAATGAATCAAGTAGTAAACAAAAAAGTTATTTCATTGTGGATTTTGTTGTTATTTAATTCATAGGTATGCACAACATATCTAGTAATTTTAGAATTTTGTTAAAGTGTCAAAAATGTATATTAGAGGTATAATTTGAATTGTATTTTCTTAATTATATTTGAAGTGAATTTCAAGGTTGTTGAAAATGTATAATAGAGGTATAATTTGAATAAAATTTTCTTAATTATATTTGAATTGAATTTCAAGTTACTTGTCAAAAACGTATAATAGCTCGACATATAATTTGAATTGAATTTCAAGTTACTTGTCAAAAATATTATATCTTGTTCTCAACTCAATGGTTCATGTTGCTTAAGTCATTTTAAAAAAATATATTTATTGTGATCAACATGAATGAACTTAATTATAAAGTGGCATTGATTTCCCTAAAATTCTACTAGAGATCAAATGTATATTGAATATAAGGAAATGTAAGTTTTAAGAGATCATAAAATAAGAAAACATGTATGTATATTGAATATTTAAAGCAAATGCATACATATATTATGTGTAAACATGTTTAAACCATAAGCAAACACATGTACATACATGTAAAGGGATTCAATACATATAAACATAACACATATTATAAGCAAGAGGCAAATGTATGTATATATCATATAAGAAAATATATGTACATATCATAAAAAGAAAAATGTAAATTAAAGATCATCAAATGTCAAAGATCAACAAATAAGAAAATGTATGTATATCATATAAGCAAATGTAAGTTAGAGATCATCAAATATCAAATACTAAAGATCATCATATAATCAAATACATGTGGTAAAGATCATAAATATAGAGTGCATGGCCTAATATGAATGTCTACTCCTAGATGAATGGCCATTTGAATGAGAACGGTCCTGCTCTGATGGATGTGCTGAGCCCTACAAATAAATTGTGTACAAGATGTGTTAAATACATATAATTTATATTAAATAAATTTTATGAAAGTTATTTTTAAATGAACTTGTATTTTTAAATATCAATCTAGATCTATGCATACATAAATATATTGCATGTACATATACACATGTGATTATATAAAAATGTAAAACTCACATGTCCAATGATAGCAGGTTCATCCACGGAGTCACATCGACCATGCACATGATTTGGACCAAGGCTAGGAGTGATATGAGGTATATCCACCTATAACAATATATATACACATATATATCAACTTACATGAATATCTAGTTAAAAAAAATTAAAAAATAATGAAAAAATAATTGAAACATGCACATGCACATTTGATATCGGATGACCTAAGTCCTCTGAAACAGTCGCTCCACCATATCCACCAAACGATCAAGTGACGAATCAACATCTACATCCATCTGATCTATCCCATGTCATGCCATAAATGATGAATGTAGAGGACTATGAAGGTGAGATGGCATCGATGATGATGAACCAAAACCAATCAACATATAGTAAAACCAATCAACATATCAGTAAAACCCATAGTTTGTGCAACTATCGAATGAACTATAGGTGGATCCTGATGCACACTAGTACTCACCGAGCGATGGGATCCCCGAACTCAATGACCTTCCGTGATCCCCAAATGCTCTTAACATGCCCGGCATCGATCCCATTGTCCGGATGTAATGTAAGTATATGCCTCCTACCAAAGTCCTCTCAGCTGAAACAATGCAGTCAGCGCGGATATATCTCTTGTAAGTGCACTGCCGTAGGAGTAGGGATGTCAATTTCATTGTGCTGATCCATGGTGGTCCACTGTGCTGAAAATGGTGTGGATCAGGAATGTCTGGACATCAAATACTGACCTACATGATCATCAGATATCCTAGTGGTGGCAGCCGCAATGTCACCTACAATGTCAATTGCTTCCTTTTGGGAAGCAACGACAACCTCATTTGCTATGGGGGCTAGAGCTGGGGTGAGAGCAGGAGACCTATCACCAACCAATACCCTAAACACTGGAGGTGGTCTATCTGCTCAATGATAGGTGGGCCTATCAACAATCCTACCACACCCCCGACCAACATATGGTGGAATGTCCAGGTAGTTAACTTTGAGGCCCAAATGGACCTCAACATACAACTGCTGAACAAAATACAATGGAATCTGGTCATTGTTTGGGTATAGACCATGTGTTGTGAGAAATCGTGAGTAGATCAATGAGGCCATAACATGATCAACACATCTAGTGACTTGGTATCCCCTAACCTTACACACATTTTGATAAAATGGAAAACAAGTGGCTTTTATCATTTCTTTGGTGACACTATCTTGTATATGTTTAAGGGGAACATAACCATGTACTTCTTCCCACATGCGGGAAAGAATAGCAGTCACTCTATCTGGGGAATATGCACTAGTCCTCTCAAGTTCATCTTTTAGTTTTTCTAGACTATGCAATATTAACATGCATGGTTCAATATATATCCCCGGGTTTGCACCCTGTGCTAATGAATCTCTCAATTTTTTAATCTCATTAGTAGTATTTGCAAACAAAGAATCTGGCACAGGTGGAACATGATCCGCATTTTCCATGTTATATATATATACAGTACACCTAAAAGAGCAATGAGACTTAGGTAAATAATATATCTAGATAAAAGGAATACAAATCTAAAATAGAACTTGTAATAATTCATCTACTCATCAATAATATTTTCATACCATTAACAATTTAAAAAGAATTGGAAGGAAACTATAATCTATAACATAGCATCCTTAAATGGTTCAAATTTTAAATGAAACGATGAAAGAAAGAATAAGAATACAAAGATTAGTATAAAATTATTTGAAAATAATTGGGGATAAAAATATTTAATCTAATAGTTGTTAACATAAATGAACTTCAATTATATAGCCAAGAACATCAAAAAATTATAGATTGGAAAGCAAAATAATTAGACATTTATCATATTTTTATATGTATAAAGTTTAGATACCATCAAACTATTTAAACTTATAGATTGCATAAATCTATAAATTGAATCGTTAAAACTAATTTATTAAGAATCAAATATAATAAAGTTTGACTTCATTGCATACTTGTTATAAATATCTCACTAATCCAACCATACATATTATATATGTTAAAAACTATATAATTGTTATGCCCATAATTTTTCACTATATCTTGACGTGGATCTCCTTCAACTAGATCAATTAAAAATTATTTGTAATGTTGGAGGAAAATGTATTTAATATCATTAGAGTTGTCATGGAACTACCTCTCTTGATCAACGATAGATATTATCCACTCTCAAGAATGTAAATATGTTCGAGATAACTAAAAAATAATTTGTATCCCTTATATCCTTTCATCCAATGTAGCCTATCTCTTAATTGAGATCCTCTACCACAATTAAGTTCAAATCTTCTAAGTTTTATTTCAACTTTATTTCAATGAAAGCAACCACTCATTGTAGAAAAGGATTATTGTAAATTACTAAAGCCAAACAAGTTTTTTTCTATTTGGATCCATATTTTTTTCCATTCTAGATCTCTTTCTAGCCATATTCTATTGTAAGATCATAGTAAGGTAGTGCAATAAATTTAATGCATCCCGATTTCCACAATTTATCTATCCACTTGCATTTTGATGAGGTCTAGGAACATCAACCAAAAGGGATATTAGAGCAAGCAGGAGATCCAATTTGATTGAGGTAGAAGTGTTGAGCTTGAAGGATAGATTATTAGGTATGAGGAATAAGAAGTTTGAAAAGTTTAAGAATTGGGAGGTGATATGTGAGATAGGTTTAATAGAATCTACTTAAATAAGGGTGTTTTGTGGAGAGGGGACAATGGAAAGAGAAATAGCTAAGTAAAATCTATCAATACAACTAATTTTCCCTTAGTTCACCATCTATTTAGTTGGTCCAAGTGAACTAGTGATCAATATAATTTTTTTTTTTTGTTTAAAATGGGATCTAAACCCCTCATGGTATTTCTAGTTAGGATGTAGGAATTCAATTTTTTTTAGAGTTTATGAGAACTAAACCAGCTTGTATCTTGGTTTTTTCCACCATATCACATATCATATTTTTTTACACATCTCTAAAACTTGGTATGACATATTCTTATGACATTTAAGGCATGACTATAGAATATTTTCCGATAAAGTATTGGTAGTCAACGGTATGAAAAATCATAAGAAATATTTTTAAGATATATTTGTTTCAAGGAAAAAGATGTGGACATTTAAAGAACACTAAAAGCAAAGTGGGGAGACCACTTATAATTTTATTTATATATAATGGCTACATATAAGCTGGATTCAGTGGACTATCTGCCGTGAGGAAAAACGAGCAAAAGAAAACCAGTTATGCTTAGAGAGTAACAAATTTTGCAAAATATCAAAATACCAGTGAGGTCCTAAATTACAAATGACCAATTGTCATTTACATGCTATTACAAAAAGCACATTGGTTGAATACATGATACAAAATCATCAATCCTCCTCCATAGAATAAGCTGAGATCGTATCACAATTTAGAACTTTAGTAGAGATGCACCAAAGAAATTAATCATGCATTGTGGATATTTAACATGCCTTGGAATATGTAGACATGGAAGTCTCTTCTTATGAAACAAAACCTTCTTTGGTGAATAATTAACATTAGAAGATATCTGATTTAAAAGAGCATATTTGTATAATCACACTTTTCATGAAACCAACAGTGGAAGATTGAGAGTCTCAGCAAGGAATTCCACCAAGAATTATAAGATAACATTCATACTAGAAATACAACAACAAAGACCAAATTTCATAAATAGAGTTCATATGTTATATATCTATATTGCCTTTGAGGGTCCTACAGAGTACCATGAGCCTTTTGAAATCCTTCTCCCATCTAAATGCATCCATTCCAAGACCATTGGGAGGTGGGTATGTACAATATGAACCAAGTATTAATTTCTAATGTTAACTATTGAAAGAAGATGAAGATCCTTATTTACCCTTAAATGACATTTAAATTCGATATTTTAATGTTCAATATAATGAAATGTTTAAAAAATGAAAGTGACAATAATATTGAAAATAAAAATGTTGAAAATGAATGTGAAAATATTGTAAAATTTGATGGAACACCTATTGATAAGAGTAGCATCATAGAAGAAGAAGAAGAAGAAATACATCAACAATTTCTTGACTAATGTGGATATGAACCCTATGACATTGAAATTGCACTCAATAATCGACTTGTTGAGAACAATGATTAAATTGATAGCTCACATGAACCAATGAAACTCAATGTGTCTCCAAATTACATAAGAAGAGAGAACCTTTGTGAAGAAGAAAAAGAAATTCAAAATCCATCTTTTTTGTAATGAGTTTGTTAAAATTTAAAAACATTCAAGAACCCCAAAATGGTTTGAAATTGATGAGCATAATAGAAATTCTTGAAGGCGAGAGGTCATCACAAACCATTCGGTTGTGGGCTTCAAAAAATTTCAATGAATGGTTTTCTAATAAGACATTAGCAAAAATTCAAATTTGCTTCAGAAATTTACTAAAGATGTACAAGGGGCCTTTAATAATAAATTTTAAAGATTCATGCAAAACTAAAAAGTTTGGTGAAATCCAATATTGTTGTCCAATTTAAAGTTTTTAATTGCATTCCAATTCTATTTATAAATAATAGTAAGAAAAAGATAAAAAGAGTTGCTCATAGAGTAATAACATCATTAGTAAAAGTTAAAAATTAAAAGAGCTCGAATTATTAAGGAGTAAAAACTTATCTTAAGATTAAACCTAAATAAGTAAAAGAGCATTATCAAAGTATATCAATGAATCCTTGGATTTAAAGTCCCTGGCCGAGATATACTTGGGCATAGCCCGATGGGCTACATGAGTTGATAAAGCTAATTAATAATAGCCACAAAAGGATGAAATTCAACAATTTTAGCAGCACTCCTAACTCCTAGGTTACATATAGGGTTAGGCTGCTTATTTTTATATCTGCACCGAGCCATGATTGCAATTGTAAATCACGAAGAGTTTATGATAAAAGCCATCCATTATTATTGTGAGTTAAAAGTAAGGTTAAAATATTATTTTTTCTTAAAAATTCACTTTTATATAAATGTAGGTTTTTTGGAGAACAAAGCTATAGTATGAATAAGTGATTGACATCGATGGCTATAAATTTCAAGGTGGGGACATTCAATATAATTCATAAGGTGTTATAATATTAAATGCTTTCATTGTTTAGTTAGTTTTAATCAATGTTGTACATGATTTATTAAACATTTTTTTAATATTTAAATGTAGGTGTTTTGCAGGGGGTAGGTGATAGATCCTAGCTCATTGAGAAAGGATATAGGTAGAGAGGAGGGAGTGACTGCCCGGCAAGAGATTGAGACATGGATCACCTCAGGGTGGTAGATATGAGTGGAACATATCCATAGAGAAGGATAGGCTAAGAGGATAGATATAGGAGACAAATACCTTAGGGGCACCTTTTTAGTTGTGTGTATGCTCTATAGAGTGGATTTACTCATGAGTTCTTTGATGTATTTGAAGACACATTTGTATGAGAACATAGATAATATGATATGGGAACTATTAGTTGTGTTGATGATGGGTGTGATATTTTATGTGTATGTTGATGATGTGCATGATATATAGTTATATTTCTTGTATTTGGATGCTCATAGGTATGGATGTTCATGAATCTTATGTGTATGTCTAATGGTGGCATGTGGAAGAATAAAATGCTTGGCTATTTCAAAACTTTACCATTATCTTGACAACTAATTATGGCTATATGATTATCTTATGGCAAGCGGGCCTAAGTTAATTGATAGATAATAGTGGGGGAGTTAGATTAAGGAAGCATGGATTGTGCTTTATTACTTCACTTTTAAAATATATAGGTCCCTGAATTTTTAGGTATTAAAGTCCGGTTAAATTTCTTCAATAGTATATCAAGGTATAGGGATATATTAGTGGTAGGAGTAGTATAAATAGGATAAAAGGAGAGAATGCATAAAAGGAGGAAGAGTCTAGAAAGGTAATGACATAGTAGTGGAAGGAGATTACTATAAAGTTAGATTTTTCATAGGATAAGAAGGAGGAATGGTATGAAAGGAGCATATCTGCAGCCTAGGATGAGTGCTAAGTAGTGGCACAATGGAGTGTGAATTATATACAAAAGGATGGGAGATAAGAAAAATACTAGTGGAGAGAAAGGTGGTAGGACATGGGTGGTGGATCCCATGGAAGTAGTAACTATAGTATGATAGGAGGAATCATTATAAGAGGATGAAGGGTAGATGGATGCATAGAGGGTACAACATTATTAAAATCCATTAGAGTGGTAATATTATGAATAGTATTAATTCCCTAAGGATAGCCACCTAATACATTATATAATTTACTAGCCAATGAGTGAGGACATTTAGGGTGGAGAGGTGCATCAATACGTAATTATCAATTTAGGAAAATATCTTGTTTAGCAACATATGTATCTAAATCATAGTCTTGATAATTATTTTTCATCTTCTTTAATGTGGCTCTTTATATGATTTTTGTATGATAGGGAAATAATCAGCATATTTAGTGTAATGAAAACAATAAAATGACTAAATCCTATCAAGCACAATAGAGTACGAAACAAACACGAAAAATCACATTAATAAGCACAAATGCAAACCGATCTCTGCGCTAACTTGATTTATCTCCATTGCTCTTCTCCACCTACACAAGGATGCAAGATTTTGAAGGGTTGACAGTAGAGGAGGAATGTTGAGTGCTCATTCCTGCAGCATAACGACTTGATGACGAAAATGACCAATGAAGAGAATGATAGAGATGGATTGAAGAATTATTTTGACAGAGTGAAGATGCTAGAAGAAGGTGATCAAATGGCTTGTAAAGAAAGGTTAAGGTTTATAAGATTTATAAGTATGGGCAGAGATAAGGTGATAAGATTGATAAAGTTTGGTTACGACAAAAGAGGAAATACAATGAGATGAGGATAAAGATTTTTCAAAGATAGAAAGTTTACGTTTATTATTGTTTTTAAAAGGGAAATGGAAATCTTGAAAAGGCGAGGATGGTGATGGATTATCTGGTGGTATAAAGTGTCGGATACACATAGGTTCGATTTTGGAAAATGAGAAGATCTTTTTTGGGATTTTATTAATTAAATAAATTTTGGATTTATTTAATTAGCACGTTGAATTATGAGGATTTCATTAATTTAAATAATACTCATTATTTAATTAACATTAGAAAGAATAGATATAAATGATTTTAATTAATTAAATAATATAAATTATTTAATTAACATTAGAAAATGGATGGATTATAGAATAGATTAATTAAATAAATTATTTAGTGCTGTCTAAAATGGATAGATCGCTCTCGTTAAATTAAAATAAAACAAGTAACACTTAAGGTTACCTAGGAGCAAAGCATGCTACAAGATGCCTAAATGATGTAATGTCGAGACAAGTGTTGTAAGAGGACAATTTTTTGATGTCTACATTTTGCCCCTCTTTGAGATGATGTTCGAGATGATGAGATTTGTGTCGAGTAACATCATTTTGAAGAAGTTAAGGTATGGATAGAGGAAAATGGATAATGATAGAAAGATAGGATGATGATGGAATGATGATGCCCCCTCGAGAGGATAGGCGGGTTGAACAAACACGGGTAGGCTCTCGAAATGAAATGATAAAGGGAGGGATAAGACGAATAATGCAAGATAGAAAGTGGATGAAGGAGATCAATGATACGTTATGCTGCAATGAAAGTGAGCAACCATGATGTTTTATTTAGCACTAGACGTTATGCACCAAGATATAAGGACCAAGGTGACGATGTGTCTCGTGCCCCAGCGTAATACAACCTTGTCTAGACGTATGAGGAAGTAGACTTAGAGCATTAAAGTCCTAATGCACAAAAGGTATGATGTGACCTTAGATGCAAAGGATAGTGCAAAAAGATATTCCAACACACACAAGATATGAATATTAGCTGGAATGATATGGATTTGATAAAAATGCAAGATAAAATGATAACACACACAAGCAAGCAAGCAAGCATGCACAAATGATACAAAAACAAACAAGGAATTGCCCCTGTCAAGCTGTAAACTGTTGATTGATTGATTGATTGATTGATTAATGAAGATGATAATGTTGTCATTGTGGGGAGTGACATATCCCTAGAGCAACACAAGGATGATGATCATTGATTGATTGATTGGTTGATTTGGTTTACAACAAGATTAGGATCAAGACCAAAGGATGTGATTGGATAATTTGACAAGATTGATTCACTTGATTGGTATGGATTAAGGATTGACTTGCATTTGGATTATTGTTTGGATTGATTCGATTGATTTGATGTATGGATGAATGGATTTGATGAAGATGATTGATTTGGTTGGCTGGTTAGATGATTAAATTGAGGTGATGGATTAAGTAGATGAAATTGATGGATTGATTTTATTGTTTGGATTTTTGTCGGATTGACTTTGATTTATTTTTATTTTTTGGACTTTTGAAATGTTTAGAATTTTTTTTGGATTTTTGAAATGTTTGATTTTTTGTATTTTTGAAATGTTTTGAATTTTTTTTGAATTTTAGAAAAATGTTTGATTTTTTGTATTTTTGAAATATTTTGAATTTTTTGTATTTTAAGAAATCTTTTAAGATTATTTTGGATTTTTAAATGTTTTGATTTTTGCTATGTATTTTTAGGAAATGTTTTTGAATTGTTTGAGGATTTTTTGGATTTTGGGGAAATGTTTTGATGTGTCAAAGGATGAAAATTTGAGTAGCCCTTGTGCTAGAGACCAATGACAAGGGGAAAACCAAGTCTAGGTGCAAGGAGATAGATGGGATTGATGGATGAAAGGGTGGGTGTTGGGATAAAGGCGCATGATATATGGATGGATGGAAAGGATAAGTCATAGTGAATGAAATGGATGTATGCATCATAAGAGAGCAAGGATGTGATTTCCAAAGACTATGTTGCATAGGAATAACATGCCCCATTCTAGGTACAAGACTTAGGATTTTTCATGACAAAGCTTATGGCATTAGGATAATGATATGCTTGTTTGGAAGGATGAGGTATATCAAGAGATACCTAAAAAAAACATGTTTCAACATTTTGCCCCTATATCTTCATCAAGATCAAAAGAAGAAGGGTGGATGAATGGACTCAATATGATAGGTATGTATGATGGCTAAAGATGGTAGGTAAGATGGAAATGATATGACATGAAAATGATAGGTTGGATTGATAAGACATTGTGCCCCCAAGTGTAAGTGGCATAGAAGATCAACCTACACATGACGCCTATTTGCTAGGTTTTCATCATGGTACGTATCTAGGGCGCCTGTTTACCAAGTTTTCACCATTGGACGAAGGGATTTATTTTTACTTTTTTTTTTTGTTTTTGTTTTTTGACTTTTTGACTTTTTGACTTTTGGATAGGAGGGACCCAAGTGTCTAGTTGCATGAAAGGTGATAGTCCCACTAGATATGGATATTATTGCATGGACCATGTCAAATGTCATTATGCTCATAAATGTTGGTAAGAGATGACATGAAAGGGATGGATTAGGTAGATGGCCTGGATTATGAAAGTCTTATGTAAGAATGGATGGGGAATAGTGGATGATGATGTGGATTGAATAGGACTTGTGCAAAAGGATGGATGAAAGGTTTATGCAAAAGCATGGACCATAGGAAGGTGATCGGGAAGATATGTAGGATAGTAGTTGAAGGATGGGGAGATGGAGGTATGTGGAATTGTTGTGAAATGGAAGGGAACCATGACCAATGGATTTACACCACACTATGATAAACATTGGAAGCACAGTGATGTGGATGGGTGTAGGAAGCAATGGAGATGTTGCTTAGGAGATGGAGGGTGTAAGTGCTTTGGTACCCACATAGACTTAAAGTATTTTTATGATTTTACTATTTTGCTTAAGGTTTTAGGAATTTGAGACTTTTGAATGGAATGAGAATGTGAGGTGGAAGTGGATGGTTGGGATTTTTGTGATGTGTATGCCTCGTTTGACTTGATTTCTTTTTGCTTAGGTACACAAACCATTTTTTTTTTAGACTTTTCTTTTGGAGGTATGGGCTTATATAGCTTTTCATATGGATTTTTCTTTGACTTTTTGTATTGATGTCCTAAGGCACAAGAACCATTAGGATTTTTTACTTTATAGGTAGAGGCATTGAAATTATTTCTTTTGAATCCCATGGGTATGGTGGAATGGGTGGAAGCTTCATGTTTATACAGTGTGTGCATTTGTTGGTCATGATTAGGAATGTTAGGGTATTTATGGATGGAGGGATAAGGGGATTGGATAATGGGGATATTAGGTGTTGGGAGTAATGGTGGTAAAGTGGATGGAGGGATATTAGGAGTTGGAAGTAATGGTGGCAAAGTTGATGGTGGGATATTAGGAGTTGGAAGCAATGGTGGCAAAGTTGATGGTGGGATATTAGGAGTTGGAAGTAATGGTGGCAAAGTTGATGGTGGAAAGTGTATGCTCACATGATTTTGAAATTTGTAGGATGATGGAGGAGGGATGGCAACATATGTTTTAGGGATATGATAGGATTTATGATGGAAAGTGAACTTAGGATGCATGGAGGAAATACCAACATCTTTAGGTTGTTGTTCTTGGGGTGTAGGTCGAAGGCCATAAGAGCGTGGATGGACTTTGACATGGATGGGCTCCAAAATACATTGTTCATGAAGGTCTAGACCTTTACCTTAGTGGTTCATGTTTTGGAGTGTACAATGGACAATGGGAATAGGTGTAGGTGGAACACTAGACATGAGTTCCTTATTGGATGGAGAAAATGACACAAGGGAAGATAATGGTTTTTGTTGATCTAAGGAGGAACATTCATGAATGGGGTTGGAAAGACCAATAGGATATGATGGAGGAAGTGCAATGGGGTCGATAGTGGGTGATGGGGGATCATTAGGATCTTGATTAGCATTGTGTTCACTTAGATCCAAGGAATTTGTTTGATCTTCTATGTGTGCTTGGGAGGCATATGTCTCATCAAGGGAAGTGGATGTATGTGCATCATGGATGGGTGAGGTGGAAAGCTCTTGACCATGGAATGCATAAAGTTGGCTAAGAGGATCATCATGGTCTTCTTGATCATAAAAGGGGTGTTGATCAAAGATGGAAGATTGATCATGAATAGTATTAGGTATGTTATGAATGGAATCATTGGGAAGGTGTTGATCTTTATGTGGATGAGGGGGTAATGTTTCCGCATGTTTAGGATTGTGCTCTTGAAATACCTCATGAATTATTTGAATGGAGGTGGAAGGGGATTTCTCATGGAGAGACTTGTCATGTTCTTGATGGTCAACAGCATAGGAGCATGATAGAGGGTGACTTGGACTTATGAGGGGAGACTCTGGAATTGGCTCAAGGGGTTGTGGATGACATGGTTGACTTGAAGGACTTGGAATGATGTTTGATGACTCTTTTGTATGTTCAAGAATATGAGTTGGATGACATGGCGATGTTTGATTCCTTGCTAGCAGCCTTTGGTTCACATCCTTTGTAGGTGTATGGGTGGAAGGTGTGGGCTTAGGATTATGGTTTTGATTGGATGATGATAAGGGTGCATGAACTAGATTGGTGTTTCCCTTGTCGAGAGTGGAATTAAGATTTGAGGAAGTTTGGCCTTGTTGCAAGGTAGAACTTAAGTTCACATGTGTTTGTTGTGATGTGGCTTGATAGGTTGATGTGGCATTGACATATGAAGAAGTGGATGGATTAGATTGGTATGAGGTGGAAGGAGAAGCCCCTAGAAGTCTGATTTTATGTTTTGGTTTTGTTTCATGATTTGAACTAGAGAAAGAGACTCCTTGAATTATGACTTCAGGCTTAGGTTTTGTCTCATGATTTGAACTAGAGAAAGAGACTCCTTGAATTATGACTTCAAGTTTAGGTTTTGTCTCATGATTTGGCCTAGATGGATAGCCCCCTTGGATTATGATTTTGGGCTTATGATTAGGATTGGGCTTGTTTATGATTATTACCATTTTGACAAGTGGTGAATAGGACTTTGTTGGTGATGGTGATGATGTGGAATGATAAGATTGGATGACTTGATTGATTAGGATGAAAGTGATTGGATATGAATGTGTTGGAAGAACGTGTAGAGTGACTTGTCTTTATGTGTTTGGTTTCTAGCTTGATTTGGCAATATTTAAATGAATGATCACACATGTACACACATAAATCACTCACACAAGACACATAAGAAAGTTTGAATTTGAAATTATGAATGTGATTATTAAGCACAAATTTGAAGAAGACACATCAACAAGTCCTAGAACTAGTCAAGTGGGGTATGGCCAATTAGGTCTCAAGCTAGTCTACACAAGGTTTACTAAGGATGATTTGAAAGCAAAATCCTGTCACACAGTCGAGAGAAAGGGGTAACCCACCCTTCACCTTCACTTCCAAAAGGTATAAAGTTCTTTGGCGCTTAGCCAAGAGTGACAAAAAATTTAACTTCCAAACAAGCATGTCTTTCGATTCACACTTTGATTGGGGTCATCCCCAGGGGTGATGAAATCCCCTAGCAAGCCTCCTATGAAGGGTTTGACAAAAGTAAACCAAGTGAGGTGTTTGTGATCACACATGCACTTGATTCACACTCACAGTTGTTAATTAACCCTCAGAAAGGAAATGTGTGTAAGAAAACAATAAAAGAACTCATTCTTTTTAACCCCAAATCAAGATGTTTGATTGAAGAAAAAATTCATTTTAAGCCCAATTTCAAATATTTGACCAAACAAGATTGATTTTATGCCCCAAATTGAAATGTGCGACATAAAAGATTAAGATATTAAAAATGGAATGTGTGCACCTGATTATTTTTGCTTTCCAATTTGATGTGTGTGACTGATGCCAATGTTTTTCCAGCTCCTTTGATTCACCTACAAGCCACAAAATCGAAAAAGACCAAGTAAACGTGTATAGAAGGAAACTACATGAAAAAGATGAATTCTAATAAAAATCTGATTATGACACATTCACCTAATAATATTTTCCTCGCTCTGGAGTTTGTCTTGTCAGCTTTCCGATGAATCCTTGTTTGCGCAATTTGAAGCTCATATGGAAAAGTTATGATAAAAAGAAAAATAAAATGCCCTTTCTAGATTAAATCTAACTTAGAAATTTTTAAATTTAAAATCTAAAATCTAATTAAAAATCAAAATCTAATTTTAAAAAAAAATCCAATTTAAAAAATCTAATCTAAAGAAAATCTAATTAAAAAATTAATGAAAAAAAAATCTAATTAAAAAAAATCTAATCTAAAGAAAATCTAATTAAAAAATCTAATTAAGAAAAAATCTAATCTAAAAAAATCTAATTAGAAAAATCTAATTAAAAAGAAATCTTAAAAACTTAAAAAAGCTACTTTCTAATAAAATCTTAAAGGAATGAAACCATCAAATATTTGCATAAAAGGTCAAAAAAAAGTTTGTGAAAGCTTAAAAAGTGTACCAAAGAGATATTTAAGGAAAATCAAAAGCACGATTGGAGTGGAGTGGGAAAAAGGAAGGAGAGGCGGGCAAAATAAATGGAAGATTATGCCAAAGCAAAGACAAGGGGAAACTTGTGTAGTACAAGGGCAAACAAGAAATGAGTGAAGGGTGAGGGCACAAGCGATGGATAATTGTTTGCAGGTGGTGTGTCGGGACAACCATCAGGGTTTCAAAATGGGCAGAAGGGAGTCAGCCAAATAAGACAAGATTGATATTTTGCTAGCTGAAGGATCATCGAATAAGACGAAGGAAATTACCTAAGTGGCAGCTGAAGATAAAGACACTTGATATTATCGAATCACCTTTGAAAGCAACACCACATAAAAGTATAATCGGTTCAGCATTTAAGGACAAATCATGACAAAGAAGAAGCGATGGACTAAGTATAGTCGGGCCGAGTGAGGGTTGCTGCATAAGCACTAGACCATTCTAAAATTGAAAAGCAATAGATTTATCATTGTCCGACATAGCATAAAAAAAAATTTAATGAAGTGATATTACAAAAAAAATCTTTGACAGAAATGCATGTGACAGCAACACGATTCTCTTCACCAAAAACTCCACATCCACATCATAACAAACAAAATTAGATGCAATAAAAATCTTCAAGATACGATTATGCAGAGTTTTTCTCGTAACCTATCAGAAAACCTGCAATAAAAAGATTAAAAACGGGGCAAGGACCCCATGGTGGGCGCCAAATGTATGATAGGGAAATAATCAGCAGATTTAGTGTAATGAAAACAATAAAATGACTAAATCCTATCAAGCACAATAGAGTATGAAACAAACATGAAAATCACATTAAAAAGCACAAATGCAAACCGATCTCTGCGCTAACTTGATTTATCTCCATTGCTCTTCTCCACCTACACAAGGATGCAAGATTTCGAAGGGTTGACAGTAGAGGAGGAATGTTGAGTGCTCATTCCTGTAGCATAACGACTTGATGACGAAAATGACCAATGAAGAGAATGATAGAGATGGATTGAAGAATTATTTTGATAGAGTGAAGATGCTAGAAGAAGATTCAATCCAAATGGCCTGTGAAAGGTTAGATTTATAGATTTTCGATGTGGACAGAGATAAGATTTGATAAAATTGATAAGGATTTTATTTTTGACAAAATAGGAAATACAATGAGATGAGATAAGATTTTTGAAAGATAGAAATATTTTGATTTATTGTTTTAAAGGAAATAAATCTTGAAAAAGACGAGAAGGATAATTGATGAATTATCTATTTAAATAAATTAATTAGATACACATGAGTTTAGTTTTGGAAAGAAAGCGAGAAGATCTTTTTAGGATTTTATTAATTAAATAAATTTTGGATTTATTTAATTAACGTTGAATTTATGATTTCATTAATTAAATAATATAAATTATTTAATTAACATTAGAAGAATGAATATAAATGATTTTAATTAATTAAATAATATAAATTATTTAATTAACATTAGAGAAATGGATGGATTATGAATATGAATTTAATTAAATAAATAAAATTTATTTAATTAAATAGATGATGACATGGGTACCTAGGGCAAAGCATGCTACAAGATGCCTAAATGATGTAATGTCGAGACAAGGTGTTGTAAGAGGACAATTTTTTGATGTTCACGTTTTCATTAGCTATTATATCAAAAAATGATTCAATCGTCATTTTATTTGCTAGCCATATTAGAGTTAAGATGAAAACTCCATAAAACAAGATTTTAAAGGATATTAATTTAACTAGATAAAAGATCAAGGAAAACACTCTCAAACATGCAATATACCCCAATTGCTTAGACAATGCATATTTCCTAATAATGTGTGCAACTAAAAACTAATAACATGTAATGAATGGATGTAGGTGATAATAATTAAATAATCCTAATTGAACTAGGGTTGTCCCTTTTATATATTTAAGAAGTTGTAAGAGCATTGTATGAAATTGTAAGATGGGAATTACTTATGAAATGTTATATGACACATAAGAGAATAAAAAGGGGGGGTTACACTAGAATATTGATTAGAATTATGAAAATAATCAAGATCATCTTAAATAATGGGTTTGAATATGTCAAAAATGGAGTGTCGGTTATGAGGAGGAGGATTTGAATTTTTTTGACAAGATGTAAAGCATTTGCTAAATACATCCTATAAACCAAGTCAAGGAATATGGTGTTGGAATTTGTGCCAAATTTGGTGCCATTTTTAGGTCATTATTTTGGCTCATGGCTTTGGTAAACCACACTTGGTTTATGGTTTAAATTTTTCCTATTTATGGGTGCTTGAGATGGAGAAAGCATAATGATTTTGTAGGTATCATCATGCTACTAGAAATTACTCCATATTCACATGTTGATGATACTACTATAAGGGTATGCACATGAATATTTTATTGTAAATGATATTATTATCAAATAATATAATTGGTTCATGTTTTTGGTTGTGGGATTTTTCTTCCAAGAGGATTTTCCCATGTACATAATTATGTTATAAATTTATAATTTATACATTTTTCTTGTAACTAAAATTAAATCTATTTTGCATATTTATCTCTTGATAGGTTAATATGGGAAGTGTTTCCACACCTCAAATTCCTTTTAAAATACTATCCAAGTCTTAATCAGTTTACATCCTCTATCTTATTGTGCAATACCTACCTACCACCAAAAATGTGTAGAGATGGACATTTTTAATGTTACAAATGATATCTTCCTAGTGAGATAGAGTCTATTGGAAAATATGTATGATTTGAGTTGTCAAATCTACTTGTCCATATTGTTAAGGGAACTATATGCATGTTGCATCTAATGGTACCAACAAATCTACCCACATTCAAATGATACAACTTGTGGTTCTATTTGAACTTCATAACTTTATATTGTTTGTTTCCATATGCTATTAAGTTCTTATATATGTTTCACTTGGTCTTTCCATTTAGGAGCAAGGTAGCTTTTTTATTTTATAGGCTATCCATAGCTTTGATTGCTGAAATGGGAAGGCATATTTCATTTACACATAGGACATAAAAATTTAAGCATCTATATATATATATATATATATATATATATATATATATAATTAAGAGTAAAACAAAATTATTTCAAAATTTGAATTAGAATAAATGATCATAAAGAGAGGTAAATTCAACTTGCTAATTTGAATTTAAATTTTAAGTTAAGGGGTAATTTATTATACATTTCATTCAAACAATCTAGTTTATTTCCTCTAAATTTATTCTTCGATTCATACATTTAGTTCACCAACCATTTTTGGAGTAATGTCATAAGACTCAAAGGAAAAATATGAAGAATTTTATCCAAGTTTCCATTGTATGCACCCTAGAAACTTTATATCATGAACTGTTTGATATAATTTCTCAAATAAATTTGTTAATGAACTGTTTGATATAATGCCTCAAATAAATTTCCAATAGTGTTTTTGACAGAGAATGATAGAAATAGTGTTTTTGATATAATGCCTCAAAGAAATTTGTTAATGAACTGTTCGATATAGGGTGCATACAATGGAAACACTATTTCTATCATACTCCATCAAAAATTACCATGAACTGTTTGATATAATGCCTCAAATAAATTTGTTAATGAATTGTTTGATATAGGGTGCATACAATGTAGACACTATTTCTATCATACTCCATCAAAAATTACCATGAACTGTTTGATATAATGCCTCAAATAAATTTGTTAATGAATTATTTGATATAATGCCTCAAATAAATTGGAGGTGCCCTGATAAAAATGTATGCAAAATGTGGAAGCAAAATAGTGTATGTTGAAAATGCTTTAAAAGATTTCAAACAAATGCAGTTTGAATTCAAAAAATTTGAAAAATTTTGCATTTAGGGTTTCAAAATTTAACAAACAAATGCATTTTGAACTCTACAAAATTCAAATTTCACATACCTGGTGCTCGATATGCAAGTCGAGTTGATGAAGTTTGGAGAGACGAAGTTGAGTTTGCGTTCACCGGAGAGATGAAGTTAGTTTGCTCGCCATTTGCAGATCACGGTCTCGGTTCGCCGCACGCACCAGGGAAAGCAACTGATAAAAGAAAGTGAAAATGACAGTCGAAAATGACAATGTTTTTATTTTTTTTCTTATTTAAGGGGGTTCGGTCAAACCCATGTTCGACTGAACCCCTTTAAATAAGATTATTTTTATTTAGGGTTTTTGGGTTTAGTCGAACCTATAATGAGGTTCGGTCGAACCATTGAGTTCGACCGAACCCATTGAGTTTGGGGAAAAGGAAAAAAATGAAATTTCCTTCCTCATATAATTTGTAAACCACTATTGTGGTTAGACTCCCAATTGATTACTACCCTAAATATCTATTATGTTACATGTTATAAAACTTTATGTTCATAAACATTTTTTTTTTTTAAAAACAGAGACCTTAAAATGTTACCCAAGGATGACTTTTCATTACCTAACATTGATATGATCGTAGGTTCCACTAACAGTCATGAAATTCTATCTTTTATGGATAGATTCTTAGGATATAACCAAATATTGACAAACCTCCAAGACCAACCAAAAATACATTTAGTACATCATGGGGAAATATTTTGTTATATCATAATTCCCTTTGGATGGAGAAATAATGGAGCTATATAAAAAATGCTCATGATGCTAAAGTTCCATGGTCTCATGCATGAAGTTTATAAGGTTATGTGTAGGAAATTTTAAGAAAATATAAGGAAATAATATATCACATCCAAGATTCAAGAAATATTTTTTAATGTCTTTGATAATACAAGGTTAGATTAAATCCTAAGAAATATTTCTTAAAAATAAATAATGGTTGCATATTGGATTTCATTGTACCTCAACAAGGCATTAAATTTGATGATAAATATCAATACTATTATTAGCATGCTCTTTTATAGTCACATGAAACCATCAACAAGATATATTTACCTTTTTGTCTAGGCAATTACAAATTTTATGATCTTCTCTATACCCATACCATTAATTACACCTTATCTCACGATCATATTACACTAGGGGTATCATTCCTTCCCCATTTTATAGTGTGATCATATGTCGGAGTCATATTAGTGAAAACATAACCTTCCTCACACAATCAAAGAAAGGTGAAGAAGAGGTATCAGGCCCAGAGTCCAATATAAAGCAATGAATAACTGGATTCCAGATATCAGAAGTGAGCACAAGGGTATGTTGTTGAAAGTAATTTTGCAAGTTGTTCTCGGTCTTGGTGAAAGTGTGTTGTCTCAAAACTTCAAGAGTACCAGTTGCCTTGTTTTGTGTGGAGTGTTGTGTACTAGAGCTTGGAGTTGAAGATTGTTGTTGCTGAAGAAATCAAAGTTTTGACTTTATCTAGAAGATTCCAATAACAACTGGCATCTGCTACATGCTATCTTTTGATTTGCTATTGATGATTCTCTTGATAGACTTTAAGTCCAAACTCTTGGGACCTTGTTCCTATAAAATTTCATTTAATGCTTTACTTTTATCTTAAGTTCAGAATTTGTGGATGTTGGAAGAGCTAAAACTTCTTTAAGTTTTGTTCTTTTTTCCTATTTTTTGAATCATTCCAGATTAAAAACATGTATGCACATAGAGATTAATCAATATCAAAGTCAATTTGAAAGCTACCTAACTCATGAATCTTTTGTAGCTAGTTTGTTCATTTAGCCAAACAATACTATATGTTGTGTCGTTTAAGGGTGTATACAGAACCTACTCGGTGTCTAAAATAAACCCCCTTCTTTAAAAGCTTGCACCATTCTATGCTTAGTTGTGAAGTAATCTAGTGAAGTATAGAGCGGTTTGCTTTGATTTGATTAATTCTTGGGGCATGAGTGGAGAATACCCGAGAGCAATTTTATATTTCAATTATATTTTATGCTTTATTTTAGATTAGATACATTAAATTTCAAAAAATATTCCAAAAAAGAGATGAATGAATGGAAATATTATTGCAAATCTTTCATTTCCATGAAATTTATAAAGTGATAACAATTTATTTTTATTTTCATGAAATATTATTGCAAATTTGTTGATTTCATGAAATTGTTTAATGATCAGACTAAAAATATTTCATTTTATGCCTATGATTCCATTAAGAACTAAGAATTACCATATACCCCTCGATATTAACAACAATATCACATCATACCTTGAAGTGAACCTAGTATGGTCAAGACCTGACTACCAGAGCCTTTGGATTAAGCTAAGCCAACCTTTCCCCTTTTGTAGGACCTTTTAGGTTGCCCTGGTTTGGTCTTTCAAGTAAAGATAGGTTCTTCACAGTTTTCCTGTGAGGATTTTATCTGCACTGTTGTTGTGACTAACATCGTGATCCAAAAATATCAAGAAGACTTATATTAGGAGATGAAGTATCATGAATTTTGTTATTAGAATTTTAAGGTCATTTCCAAACACATAACTTGAAACATCAACCAATGATTTCAAGGAAATCCACACTTTACCAAAACACCTAGCCATGATGATTCACAATGTTAAGAAATTCAAGGTGAAACTTGCAACAATATGAACTTAAATATGTGGTTGTAAATATGAAATTATGTATTTAAGATTACCATCAAGAGATTATGTAATTAACAATTACAACAATGGAAGAAAATCAGTAATACCACAAGTAGAGAATAACAAGTGACACAAGATATACATGGATAAACCCTTGTGAGAAAAAAATCCACACCCAAATAGATCTAAAGTTTATATTAATCTTTAAATGAGATACACAAATACAACACCCCTCTTTGAATTTTGGCAACACTTTGTTACTCTAGAAAACCCACAAACAAATCATACGAACCACAATCTCAATGCTCAAATGAATATAATTTTATGAGAGAGAATAACACAAATGGTATCCCAAAACAAGAAGCAAAAATACCTAGAAAATCCCACACCCCCCTTAATGGATAACACATAAGCATGGTGAAAAATATTAAATGATCACATGGCCTTCACATGGGTGCCTAACCCATAGCCAATCAAAACTAGTCAATACTGAGTGCCACATAACTATTTGACGGCTTTGACAACTTCATGCAAGAACATGCACCAACATACAAACTTGGGAACCCTACCATGCAAAACATGCAAATAACATGCAAGCACATGTATTACAAAGTGGTCCCCACTTAGAAGTTGGAAACCCAAAGGGAATATGCTCTTGAGATGCTCTATAATCATCATTGTAGTGAGTCCACCTCTTTGAAATCAATAAAAATTTATCATAGGAAAATAAATTATAAATATTGTCTCTCATGTCCCCTAGAACACTTTCCAAAGAATGTGGAGACACATAAATCAACTTAGGATATAAATTATAATGTCACCTATCCTAGCATTTTGCAACCAGTGACGAGAAAAATAGATACCAGATCTAGATAGAGGCTCTTGAGAGTGTTCTATCATAGGAAGTTAAGTTATGAACAAATAGCAGGACAGAGAGACCCAAGGGCATATGAGTCCTAGACAGGGTATCTAGAATTTCAAAGTTTGACTGTGTAAGGCATTGTTGAATGATTCTAGGTTTGGTTGTATCCATATTTTAATACATTCATCAAATTGACTTAATTTTCATTTTTTTTGTAGGTGGTCTTGGGTGTCAAACTAATCTCCAGCTCCTACATGGTATCAATGCCATGACTATGCAAATTCCTTCTCAGATCTGAGGGTAGAGATTTTCCCAGATGAGATATCTTGGCGGATTTTAGTAAAGTTGAGTATGATCTCTTGCACTATATGGTGGTTTGGAGAATTAGAAAAAAATAAAAAAGTTAGATTTAGGGTTTTGTCTTTGTGGGTTTCTATTGAAAATTGATTTTGAAGCTTTTTGGTGCAAATTTTAGCTCATTATTTAGTTCGAGGAAAATAAATTCAATTTTTCCTTTTGTTTCATTCAAAATGGACTTGTGAGGCCAGATTTAAAAGGATTTGAAGTTGGGAGGTGGTTACTAGATCCAAGACGTAGCTAATATTTTGGAGCATTTTGGACCAAAATAAACCCTGCTATCACATCTAGAAGTCCCAAAAACCCTAGGAGTTGTCAAGGTATGAATATATGTCTTATACCTAATAATTTATCTTACTAGGGACTTAAGGGGATTATTCACATGTTAAATTTACTTAGGATATAAGATTTTTTCTAGAAGTATTAGTTGGTATTTCCAGATCTTATCTTCTTAGCCTTTAATGCTTGATTCCTAGGTTGTTAGTTATCTCATGTTATAGGATTAAGACACATGTCACAATCATGTTTAATCCTATTCCTCACCTTGCCTATATGAGCAAGGTCATTGTATTCATTTGTAACATACTTCATACGGTCTCATAATAATTTTGATAGGTATTAATATCAAGCAAGCTCATATTCTTGCATAACCTATTGTGGAAGGAATCCATTATTTTGTAGGTGGTCTTGGGTATAGAGATAATCTTTAGCTCTTACATGGTATCAGAGCTAGGTTTTGCAAAACCCTTCTTAAATATGAGGGTTGAACTATTGCTAGTGATATATCTAGGTATTTTTAGTTAGGTTGAGTAAGCTCTTCCCTTGCACCATATGGTGAACCTGGGAATTCTTTAAAACTTGAAAAAATACTAGATTGGCAAGGTTTCTCTATGTGGGTTTCATTGCAAGTCACTTTTGGCTCATGTTGGAGGAAATATGAGCTCATGTTTGAGTCTGGGGCAGCTAAGAAAGTCAAGATTGACTTTTATTTCATCTAAATTTGACATTTTTTGTTAAAGTTATAAGGGTTTGAAGATTTCAAGATTTGGAGGTAGTAGAACATTCGACACACTTAGAGACCAAATCAACCACTCCATCATGTTAAGAATGCCTAAGAGACGAAGTTTCATATAAAATACACCTATATTCAACATTAGGTATTTTGGAGGAAATTTCTTTTACCTGATAGGTCGTACGACCCCCCAAGTACAGGTGGTATGACTATTTTGCAAAAAAAATATTTTTAAAAATATTTTGCAGTTTATAAATGTTTTTTGGGTAAATATATTTTATATTGTTTGAGAAAAAATTATTAAATTTGTTTGAGGTTTTTTTAAAAAAATATTGCATTCATAATATTTATTTGTTTGCACCTCGTACTACACTTTCTATCTGCATACTATAGAGTCTATCAGCAAAGTTTCTGATTGTCACGTTAGTCCCCTTTTTATGCCAATCCCTTGGTTAGAAGGTGCTAATCCTATGCACTTAAGGGCTTGGGAGCGACACAAGAACTTGTTGCCTCACTATCACCTGGTTCTTCCATTGCCCCATTTCCCACTTGGTGGTGGGTTCTTTTTTTCCCCTGCAACACCAATGATCACCTAGGTGACCAAGTGCTAGCACCCAGGAACTACAATTTTGCACCTATTTAGTTTGGCATGCCCTAATTGGGTTGTTTTTCTATGGAGCATAATTTTTTTCCAATAAATCAAAAACTTGCAAACAAGATATCAATGAAAGGTTGGTTCCATGTACTTCACAGTGGTGTGGGTCATTTTTCCATATTTTAGTAGGTACATTGTATTAGAAATTAAAGTTAGATATTCCATTTAGATCTTCGAGATCATAATTTTTTCTTGGATCTCCCTTTTATGTGATTTTTGTGGCCTCAAAAAGGTATTAAGGAGCTCTATTATTGTGCCCATGCACTTTTTCCATATTCAACCCCAAGTATTATTTATTTAGTATTTTACATATTTAGCAATGTGACTGATTACTTTGACATTTTGACTCCTAGAGATGATTTGTTAGTTTGGGAAGGCTTCATTTGCAGTATACATCATGTTTGGGGGTTTGTTGTTGAAGGTTAATGTCTTTGTAATTTTAGATATTTATCATACAAAATTATTATGCGGTTTTCATTTCATCCTTCTTTGATTATGTTGAAAAGGAGAAACTATAAACAATGGAGAGATGGCTTCATTTGCTACAACATTTGTATGCTATTGTTCCCCCTCCAGGTATAAAGTTAGTAAGAAAATTTCTTGAAATTACAAAAGGGATCACATGTCTTTGGACTTATTGCAATGCATGTCGACAATGACATTTTGAATGCTATTGTTCATTTTGAGTGTCCTCATAATCTTTGGACTAAAATTTGGGAGATATACGGAGATCCTGATACTCAACCATTCCCATCTAATCTTACTTCAGATTATCTTATGCCTCTTCCTTTTTTAGATAGGATACCCTATGACTGTGCTACTATGCAAGAGTTTGAAGGTTTGTAATACTTTGAATCTTGAGATGAGGATGATGAGGTTTCTTAATATGCTTCTTCTTCTCCTTCAAAGGTAGTTATTGTACCTTCACCTTCAATGATTCCTTGTGTAGAGTCATTGATTGAGGCTCCCATCATTCATGTTCAATAGGACCATTCATTGAGAACTTCTAGTGATTCATTACAACAGGTATCTCATTGTCTTCCTCATTGGGATTCCGATTTATCAAACATTTCATCATTATTTGTGTAATCTCACATTTTATATTTGGAGGACATATTTGGGGAATTATCTCTCCTCTTTGATCATAGTCATTGCACAACCCTTGCCAAACCATCTTTATCTTTGGATCTTTTTCAACATCAATTTCACATAGTCATGGTTTGATACCTTCTATGATTGGGCATGTGTGACACCCCTCCAATTTGTTATATTTTCTTTGACAACTCTAATACTTTGTTAGACCTTATTTTATGTTATGGCTGTTCTATGGCTGACAGTGGAGTGATGATAGACTATATGGATGTGATGATACATTATATGCATGGTGATTATGTTTAATATGCTTTATGTTTGCATAGATGCTTAGTTGTGATGACATTGCTATATATGTTTATTGTAGTTTAATTGATATATTATCTCATCAGTTGATGTGACATTGTATTGGTGAAGAGAACGGTATTGCATCACTCGCTTGTGAGTGCCCTGTGATTTTTGTGATTCTCTCTTCACGGTTTGTATGAATTATTATTTGTATACATGTACAAATTTTTCTTTTGTTGTAGGTTTGCAAGTACAGGACAACGGCTTCACCTGGTTTCACAAGTCTGAGCGTGTCCACTACTCAACAGTAATGATTGGGAGATAGTAACGGGCTACCTAGTCAAACCTTTACCCTAGCATAGTGTGTCATTAGTCTATATGTTGGTCATGTTCCTTATCCATGTTGGTCTTGGTATTTTATTTATTGTGCAAGTTTAAATTGTATGGATTCAATTATATGTTGTGATTAGTATTTAGTTAATATGGAGATTTTATTATAAATAAATTAATTAAATTTATATTATATTATTAAGTAATTTTAATTATTAAATTAATTGGGAATTAAAATAAATAAGTTATTTAATTGTAAATTATATTAAATAAATTGTTTTAATTTTAAATGCATATTTGGGAAAAGATCTTAGAAATATCTTGGTTTGTCAAAGAAGAGATATTTGTTGTGTGAACTGAAAGTTAGAAGGATTTGTTTTCTTATTTTCTTAAAATTGATTTATGGAGAGATTGATTGAAATTGATGAAAAAGAGGAAGTTGTTTACATGGGAAAAAGAAGAACAAATGTTTTTGGCAAAAAAGATTTGTTCTGTGGTTTGAAGAAATTGTAGATCTTAGAAGCTTTCTGATAATTTAGGAATCTAGTTTATGGAAATTCTTAGTTGTGGTTTATTTCTGTTCTCTGGGAAGTGGCAATTTTTTTGGAGGAAGCTTTGGCAACATTGGAAAATTGAAGTTATAGAGAAGCTCGACATCAATCCTCGAGGCAACAATTCTTGTGGAACAGGTTCCTTAATTGTTTTTGTGAATTTTGATTTGAAAAAGTTATTTAATTATTGCAATGCAAATTGGAAAAGATTAGAAGAGATTTTCATTACTATAGAAGCCTTTGTTTTTAAAAGATTGCCGTGAAAATTGAACCTCTGTCGAATTTGAAACAAACTTAGAAAACCTCTTCTTTCTGGAAAGTTGAATTTAATTTATCTGTAGAAAATATTTATTGAGATAGGAAACCTTTGTAAAATACACATACATTGTTCCTGTAGAAGATTTCTTTCTATTAAAATTATAGATCCTCTATGTAAAATTTGTTTATCTTTCTTGTAGAAAACTTCTACTGTGTAAATTAATTGCCCAACTTGAACAAATGCTTGGATAAATTTATATAGAAATATATAAATATATATACATCTATATTGAAATATATATAAATATTTTCTATTTTTTAAGGTACAGTAATTTTCCTGTAGGAATTTTTATTTTGAAATGAAATTGGGAAAAATTGTTGTATGCGATTTTCATTAATTGTAGGGATTTTGTTAAAAAAATGTATACTATGTGAGCTTGGGGGAGCTACCCCCATAGCCGTCCCTCCCACATGGGAGATGATAGTGAGGGAAACGCCTAGCGCTGGCGTGGATGACACTGCCGACCCCCATAGTGGGGAGGCTTGGCTATAACAACCGTCTCCCTCATGATTGCCTGGTGTGGACAGTCTGTGTGCTGCGGGTTTTCGTACGATAGTTTCTTTAATATTTATTATATATATACATAATATATGTTATATATTTTATATATAATATATGTTATATATTTTATATATATATATATAATATATGTTATAAATTTTATATATAATAAATGTTATATATTTTATATATAATATATGTTATATATTTTATATATAATATATGTTATATATTTTATATATAATATATATTATATATATTATAAATGTATATTATGTATAGATTAATTGATATGGTTGTAATGTAATATAATTTTATATATTAAATAATATATTTATTATATATATATATAAATATAATTATTTAAATTATTTTTTTAGAAGCTAAGTAAATGATTTTTAAATGAATATTATATTGTTAGTGCTTGCAAAGCACCAGTAGATATTTTATTTAAAAAATAATTTTTATTAGAAGAATTGAGATTTTTTTAATTATAATTGTGAAATTGGAATTAAAACATTTAGCATTATTTGGCAGTTGTTTTATAAATTGAAATTATGTTTTGGATGATGTATTTAAATATGGGATATTGATTGATTTGGATTTAGGAAATCTGAATGGTAGTGTTTTGAATTGCTTAAGTTTGTGTTTATAATATTTAGTGTTTCTATAATTGTGTATTGCGGGATGGGGTTTTACACTTGGTATTAGAGCCTAGGTTTAAGCACTGGGAACTCTGGGTTAATTTGGAAACCATTAAGTTGTTTGTGTAGGATTTAAGTTGCATATCTTGTCTTACACCTTGGTGTGTTTGTGCAGGATCATGACACCTAGGAGAGGTCAAGGTCATGGTCGTGGCCATAGAGGCAGACATGGAGGTAGCCAACAGAACTCACCTTTGCATGTTTCTCATGATTCAGACTGTGAGGAACATTGGGCTTCCCAAAACATTTCAGGAGGCAGTATGCAGTATTCGAAACCACCAGGGGTTGGAGGCACTCAGTTGCATCAATTGTTAGAGGATACTCTTGCTCGTCTTGGACCGAGGCAGGAAGTAGAGTAGATTGTGGTTAGAGAGAGAGAGGTACCGGCTCAGTTAGAGGCAGTGGTAGCTGCACACATGAGAGATTTACTTAGAGCTAGACCACCCTTATTTGATGGATCAGGTAGCGGTTTAGAGGTTGAGACCTGGTTGATTGACCTCAACAAATGCTTTGCTATGCACCCGTATGGTAGCAACACCAGAGCCAGATGTGTGATTATGCACCTAGGAGGCTTTGCTTCTACATGGTGGAGATTGGAGGAGGAAAAGCTCCATATTGATATCGGTACTATATCTTGGGAGATGTTTCTAGAGAGGTTCCGCACCAGATTTCTCTCTGATCCTTGGTGACAACGTCATGGTGATGAGTTCCATACTCTATGATAGATGACTATGTTAGTGGAACAATATGAGCATCATTTTTATGAGCTCAAATAGTACACATGCATTGGAGACGATGAGGGCATGTTGGTGCAACACTTTCTTAGGGGCTTAAATGCCTGAATTAGTGGCGTGCAGGTTTTCAAACCCAAGACTATGGAGGAGATGGTAGATAAGGCCAGGCTTATTGAGGAGAATTTGGCGATGGCTTTAGGAGGTCATGTTGGAGTATAGGTGGGAAACACTTCAGTTGCAAGGCCTAGTGCACGCAGTGGACAGACTCAGGGAGCTAGACCACCCAGGGCACAATAGACACTAGCACAGAGTGGACAATACCAGAACTCTTAGGGGTAACAAAAGGATTTTCCACCTAGACAGAATGACATATATCAGTCAGGAGGTGACTGGAACTAGAGGCATGTCAAAAACTTCAGTAATGCACAACCAACACATAGTACTCAATCTACCTTTAGGGGTAGTGTTCAACAGTCCAGTGCACCTTCTGGAGGTAGAGGTTTTGGTAGGGGTACCGGGTGTTTTTCTTGTGGCCAAAAGGGTCACATAGCTTGGAAGTGTCCCAATAAGGGCACATCAGGATATACATAGATGCCAGCGGCATCAGAGCCTATTGTTGGTGATGTAGGTAGAGGACATCATGTATTTGCTGTGATTGATAACCGCCTGGATGACCACCAGAGCACAGTGGTGGTGGAGACTATAGGTATGTTGTAGGGTAACAGAGTTACCATATTATTTGATTCAAGAGCCTTCAACTCATTTATTTCATCATTCGTCATGGCACGTGATAGACTGGGAGCAGTAAGGCAAGAGGGTAAGTGGAAAGTTGAGTTAGCATCTGGTGCTAGAGTTGTTGTACATTCCTATGTATTGGATTGTAGACTGGAGATTGGTTCTTTCCACACTACTGCAGATCTTTGCGTTATACCATTAGGTTCTTATGACATTGTCCTAGGGATGGATTGGCTCGATGCTCATAAGGCTTTGATTGATTGTTGACGCAAGTCGATATGATACATTGATGCATCAGGTAGTGAGGTTGAGTTAGTAGGGGTCCAAAGACCTATATCATTGAGGATGATCTCGGCTATGCAGCTGAGAAGATGTGTTCGTCAGGGATGTCAGTTATTTCTTGTGATAGTAGATGACTTGGAGATGGGTGATAGAGAGGAGAAGGTGTTAATAGATAGCCACCCCATTCTTCAAAAATATGCACTATGCTTTTCCAGATGATATTCTGGGGATGCCATCTCAGTGTGACATAGACTTCAAGGTTGATCTTCTACCTAGTTTCGAACCCATTTCCCGAGCCCCATATCGTATGATGACTCAGGAGCTTAAAGAGCTCCACTTGCATCTTGAGGAATGGTTGGAGAAGGGTTTCATCTACCCTAGTGTCTCACCTTGGGGAGCACCGGTGATCTTTGTGAAGAAGAAGGATGGATCTCTTCGTCTGTGCATAGATTACCGATGGTTAAATAAGGTCACCATCAGGAACCAATACCCTTTACCCAGGATCGATGACTTGTTTGATCAAGTCAAAGGTGCTACAGTTTGTTCCAAGATCGATATTAAGTCAGGATACCATTAGTTGTGGATTGTGGAGTCTGATATTCATAAGACGACATTTCGCACATGATACGGCGATTATGAGTTTACAGTGGTACCGTTCGGGTTGACGAATGTGCCATCGGTATTCATGAGCCTGATGCACGGAGTTTTTCACACATACCTGGATAGATTTGTGGTGGTATACCTCGATGACATATTGATTTATTCCAAGATAGTTGAGGAGCATGAGGAACATTTGAGGCAGTTATTGCAATGTTTGAGGGATAATAAGTTGTATGCCAACTTTTCCAAATGTGAGTTCTTCAAAACTGAGGTCAAGTACCTTAGTCATGTTATATCAGAAGAAGGTATTGCAGTGGATCCTGCAAAGATCTAGGCAATCATGGATTGGCCTACGCCCATGAATATGGAAAAGATACATAGTTTTATGGGGTTAGTAGGTTACTACAAGCATTTTGTTCAGGACTTTTCTAGGGTAGGACACCCTATTACTTCTCTTCAGAGGAAAGGGAAGAAGTTCGATTGGTCAGAGTGGAGTGAGGCTGCATTTCAGACATTGAAGGAGAGGTTGACTAGTGCACCGATCCTTGTGGTACTAGATCCTATAGGAGACTTTGTTATTTGTGCATATGCATCTTTGGAGGGGTTAGGAGAGGTACTGATGTAGGATGGTCAAGTCATTGCGTACGAGTCATACAAGCTCAAGGATCATGAGTGGAACTACCCCACCCATGATCTTGAGTTAGCTGCAGTGGTACATGCTTTGACTCAATGGAGATATTTCCTATTGGGGCACCGTTTTGAGTTACAAAGTGACCATCGGAGTCTACAATACATCTTCACACAACCTAACCTTAATGCTAGACAAAGGTGATGGATGGAGTACCTCTGTAAGTATGATTTTGAGGTGAAGTACATCTAGGGGAAGGAGAACATTGTGGTTGACGCTCTCAGCAGATGGAGGAACGAACTATCTAAGATGACTCAGACTATAGATTTGAGGAGCCAGATTCTTACCACACTTCCTACAGATAGCTGGTACCAAGAGGTAAGGTCTGAGATTGAGTTAGGTAGGACTTTGGATGGTAGGTACTCAAGATATTCTTTGGAGACAGATGGGTTATTGAGATACATGGGATGTATATTTGTTCCATCTTCGGAAGAGCTTCGTACCTTGATTTTCACAAAGGCACATCAGGAACCTTATTCAGCTCACCCTAGAGTGAAGAAGATGTATGTCGATATGTGACCACTTTATTTTTGGGCAAGTATGAAGTGAGATATCGCCGATTATGTATCCCGATGTTTGGAGTGTTAGTAAGTTAAGGCTAAACACCAACATTCAGCCGGTCTTCTACAACCTCATTTGGTTCCTGAGTGGAAATGGGACATCATTTCATTGGATTTCATTGTTGGTTTACCCAACTCTTCACGACGACACGATGCGATTATGGTGACGGTAGATAGGTTGATGAAGGTGGCACACTTCCCACCTATCCATTCCTCCTATAACGCTTCATCAGTTACTAGAGTGTTCATGGAGGACATTGTGATTTTGCATGGTATTTCACATCAGATTATCTCTAACAGGGATCTTGTGTTTACTTCAGCTCTTTGGACATCATTACAACATGCTATGGGGACACAATTGAACTTTAGTTTAGCGTATCACCCCGAGACGGATGGACAGACTAAGAGGGTCAATTAGATCCTTGAAGATATGCTTCGCATGTATGTCATGGACTAGCAGACATGATGGGAGGATTATCTCTATCTTGTAGAGTTTTCTTATAACAAAGGGTTTCAGAGTTCTATTGGCATGGCACCTTTTCAGGCCTTGTATGGACGGTCATGTCAGACTCCATTGAGTTGGGATAGGTTGGAGGGCAGGATTTTATTTGGTCCTAATATGTTTTAGGATATGGAGGAGCAAGTGGTTCAGATCAGAGAGAATTTAGTAGCTGCATAGGATAGGCAAAAGAAGTATCCAAATGCACACTGTGTGGATCGCTAGTTTGTTGTGGGTAATCGAGTTTTCTTGCGAGTGTGACCGAGGAAGAGTCCAATCCATTATGGAAAGGGTTCTAAGCTCGCACCTCATTTTTTTGGGCCTTTTGAGATTCTAGAGAAGATTGGGTTAGTTGCTTACCGCCTTGCTTTAATGCCCAATCTCTCGCGCATCCATGATGTTTTCCATGTTTTTGTACTTAGACCTTATCATCTGGAAATTTCTCATATCCTTGATTGGACTGGTTCACAGGTAAAGGACGAGTATCTAGCTTTGGAGCCCATGGTCGTTACCCAACACAGGAGATTTTCCCTCAGGGGTCGAGATATTGAGCAGGTGAGGGTCCAGTGGGATCCTAGAGATGACACTTCTATTACATGGTAGGATGCTACCAGGATGAGGGAGCTCTACGCTTATTTGTTCACAAGCTTCTAGGAGTAAGCCTGATCATAGGGGGGAGGATGTGACACCCCTCCGATTTGTTATATTTTTTTTAACAACTCTAATACTTTGTTAGACCTTATTTTATGTTATGGTTGTTCCATTGCTAATAGTGGATCGATGATAGACTATATGGATGTGATGATACATTATATGCATGGTGATTATGTTTAATATGTTTTATGTTTGCATAGATGCTTAGTTGTGATGACATTGCTATATATGTTTATTGTAGTTTAATTGATATATTATCTCGTCATTTGATGTGACATTGTATTGGTGAAGGGAACGGTATTGCATCACTCGCTTGTGAGCGCCCTATGATTTCCGCAATTCTCTCTTCATGGTGTGTATGAATTATTATCTGTATACATGTATGACTTTAGCTTTTGTTGTAGGTTTACATGTACAAGACAACGACTTCACCCGGTTTCATAGGTTTGAGCGTGTCCACTACTCAACAGTAAAGATTGAAAGATAGTAACGGGCTACCTAGTCAAACCTTTACCCTAGCACAGTGTGTCATTAGTCTATATGTTGGTCATGTTCCTTAACCATGTTGGTCTTGGTATTTTATTTATCGTGCACGTTTAAATTGTAAGGATTAAATTATATGTTGTGATTAGTATTTAGTTAATATGGAGATTTTATTATAAATTAATTAATTTAATTTAAGTTATATTATTAAGTAATTTTAATTATTAAATTAATTGGGAATTAAAATAAATAAGTTATTTAATTGTAAATTAGATTAAATAAATTGTTTTAATTTTAAATGCATATTGGGGAAAAGATCTTAGAAATATCTTGGTTTGTTAAAGAAGAGATATTTGTTGTGTGAACTGAAAGTTAGAAGGATTTGTTTTCTTATTGTCTTAAAATTGATTTATGGAGAGATTGATTGAAATTGGTGAAAAAGAGGAAGTTGTTTACATGGGAAAAAGAAGAACAAAGGTTTTTGGGAAAAAAAGATTTGTTCTGTGGTTTAAAGAAATTGTAGATCTTAGAAGCTTTCTGATAATTTAGGAATCTAGTTTGTGGAAATTCTTAGCTGTGGTTTATTTCTGTTCTCTGGGAAGTGGCAATTTTTTGGAGGAAGCTTTGGCAACATTGGAAAATTGAAGTTACAGAGAAGCTCGACATCAATCCTCGAGGCAACAATTCTTGTGGAATAGGTTCCTTAATTGTTTTTGTGAATTTTGATTTGAAAGAGTTATTTAATTATTGTAATGAAAATTGGAAAAGATTAGAAGAGATTTTCATTACTGTAGAAGCTTTTGTTTTTAAAAGATTGCCGTGAAAATTGAACCTTTTTCAAATTTGAAACAAACTTAGAAAACCTCTTCTTTTTGGAAAGTTGAATTTAATTCATCTGTAGAAAATATTTATTGAGATAGGAAACCTCTATAAAATACACATACATTGTTCCTATAGAAGATTTCTTTCTATTAAAATTATAGATCCTCTGTGTAAAATTCAGTTATCTTTCTTGTAGAAAACTTCTGCTGTGTAAATTAATTGCCCAACTTGAACAAATGCTTGGATAAATTTATATATAAATATATAAATATATATACATATATATTGAAATATATATATATGTACATATATATTGAAATATATATATATATATATATATGTACATATACATATATATTATATATAAATGTTTTCTATTTTATAAGGTATTGTAATTTTCCTATAGGAATTTTTAAATTTTGAAATGAAATTGGGAAAAATCGCCGTACGTGATTTTCATTAATCGTAGGGATTTTGTTAAAAAAAATGTATATTGTGTGAGCTTGGGGGAGCAACCCCAATAGCCATCCCTCCCACATGGGAGCGACAATGAGGGCAACGCCCAATGCTGCCTTCACAGGTAGCGTTGGCGTGGCCGACACTGCCGACCCCCATAGTGGGGAGGCTCGACTGTAATAGCCGTCTCCCTCATGATTGTCTGGTGCGACTAGTCTGTGTGCTGCAGGATTTCGTACGATAGTTTCTTTAATATATATTATATATTTATAAATGTATATTATGTATAGATTAATTGATATGGTTGTAATGTAATATAATTTTGTATATTAAATAATATATTTATTATATATATATAATTGTATATATTTAAATATAATTATTTAAATTGTTTCTTTTAGAAGGTAAGTAAATGATTTTTAAATGAATATTATATTGTTAGTGCTTGCAAAGCACGAGTAGATATTTAATTTAAAAAATAATTTTTATTAGAATAATTGAGATTTGTTTAATTATAATTGTGAAATTGGAATTAAAACATTTAGCACTATTTGGCAGTTGTTTTATAAATTGAAATTGTGTTTTGGATGATGTATTTAAATATGGGATATTGATTGACTTGGATTTACGAAATTCGAGTGGTAGTGTTTTGAATTGCTTAAGTTTGTGTTTATAATATTTAGTGTTTCTGTAATTGTGTATTGCAGGACGAGGTTTTACAACATGTATCTAATTTGATTTTGGCATCTTAATCTTTAGTGGTCAAGGAGACATATGAGGAAATTTCAAAGACATCATCACACATATTTATGCTTCTTTCTTTTAATTTCTATATGAAATGGGAAGTATTCCTACATTTTTACTTGGTTGAATCATTTCTTCCAAAAGGGAGACAATTTGTTTGTTGACATTGGATCATGTTTTGTCTTCAGGCACTTACCATTTTTGCAGGAGATTATACATTATAGGGAGGTTACATAGTCTCTCAATTTCTCTCTTATGGATGGTATTTGTATTGTATATATGTGATGGATGGTGTACTTGGGGGGTATCATTGAGTCCTTCATACATCATCTTGCTTGTTTTCTTTTCTCTCTTTTGGAGAGGGGTTTTGTCCCATTGGGTTTTCTCTTTTTCTTTGTTTATGTGATATTTTATTTGCATTTGTACATGGGTACCTAAAATGGCCTAGTAGCAAGGACCCATCTTTTATTTTTTGCATCATTTGTATAATAATCTTCTCCCTAAGTTGCACTTAAGAGGGGTGTTGGTGTGAATATATTTCTTGTACCTAGTAATTTATCTTACTAGGGACTTAGGAGACTTATTCACATGCTAATTTTACTTAGGATATAAGATTCTTTCTAGAAGTCTTGGTTGGAATTTCTAGATCTTTTTTTTAGCTTTTAATTTGTTTGATTCTTAGGTTGTTAGACTATTATTTGTCTCCTCTCATAGGATTAAGACACATGTCACAATCATGTTTAAACGTATTCCTCACCTTGCCTATATAAGCAAGGTCATTTTATACATTTGTAACATACTTCATACCTCATTATCATTTTGACAGGTCTTAATATCAAGCAAACTCATATTCTTGCATACCCTCTTGTGGAAGGAATCCATTATTTTGGCAGGTGGTATTAGGTATAGAGCTAATCTTTAGCTCATACAAGATTAAATGTAAAATCATCAAAATTAGATATTATTTCCTCATGTCCTTAGAGTATTTTTCATTATACCATCATCATTATTTCATATTGTATGGATTTGTACAAATTCATATTGTCCATACAATCTACTAGCATAAACATTAAATTATTGGTCAACATAATTGGTTGTAGAGAATATTCTCTCCACAGTGGCATATTCCTTTAGTTGGAATCATTTTGTATAGGTTTATGTAAGATGGTTATTTCACGATATGAAGTCATAATTTTAAATTCATTTTTAATTAAAAAAATTGGATTAAAAATAATTTTGAAAAACTATGATTTAAAATATTTGGTTATCGTCAGTTGGTTTACTTTTTTAGACAAAATTTTGGGAAATAAAAACACTACCATGAACCAAAAATTTGTATTATGTTAGTACTTGTAGACATCGAAAATATACAGATTGATATCACACTCTGATCTACTAACATCGTTTCTTCCTAAATCATCCCTCGGTCTAACTGTTTAATCAAATTCCCTTATCTGATTAAATTCATCAATATTCATCTCTTAATTAAATAAATTATTTTGTCTAATTAAGTCACTTTCCCTTGTTAATTAAATCAATTCATCTGGATCTAATTATCCCTATTTAATTAAATAATCAATTTATTTGATTAAATCTCTAAAGTCTATCTGTTAAATTAAATAAATTAAAACCTTATTTGATTTAATCTAACACCATCCCTTTTAATTAAATGAATCAAAATCTTTATTTAATTAGCCTCTTATCACATTCCTCTCTTTTTGATTTAAATTAATCCAAAAATCTAAATCAAATTGTCAAATAAGCTAAATATCCCCTTAAATTAATCAAATCCTGATTAATTTAATCCTAATCATTCAAATCCTCTAGATTTTGCAACTTGCACAATTAAATCATTTATTTGATTTAATAATTCCCTATTTTCATTCAAAAAAGGCATCTAAGTGGGAATATTCCTCAAATTTGAAATCTCCCCCCAAAAGGACTTGTCCATCCAACAAAGCATTTAAAGCTCTTACATTGTCTCTTACATTTCTCCCACTTGGAATTTAACTCATTTTTCATCCCCCCTAAACATGTCATCTCATCAAATTCAAATTTCAAACTTGGCACATTCCTCAAAACTTGCTCAACCTTCATCCTCTCACATGTTGACAAGTGGCATCATATCATTGGTTGAATCTTTGTCCCACATTGATAAAATTTGGACATCTCTTCAACTTATCAATCTATAAATAAAGAGCTTATATCCTTATTTCATCATCCACATCTCAGGCAAAGTTACCATGCTAAAATACTTAGCAATTCTCATCCATCATTTGAGTTCTTAGTTAGGTTTTCTTGCAGATTTTGGCTTGGAGCTCTCACATTCATCATCAAAGTGGATCAACATTTCTCAACAATCATCAACTTGCATCATAGGAATTGGGAAAGGGCCAAATTTCCTCATCAAATTGGCACCAATTCCCCCATGGGATTAAGAGTTTGTTTGCTTAAGTAGGATTCAATCTTGTTTTTGTGATTTCATTGTATTTTTCATCATTTCCTTCCTAATTTGAGCTATGTTAATGAATCTCATGGGGAATCCTTGTTTATGCTTGCAAAATCTAACTTAAGATGTTTATTGTCATTGTTTTGCAGGTACATCGAATTGGGGTTCACATTTTGGCGCTAGAAGGAGGGCTGATCGACAGATTCTAACACGCTTTTAAAAAAATCGCCGTTTTTTATAGTTTTGTTCATAAATCCCCATTTTAGTGCCCGTGATCACTGTTATAGTGCCCATGATCATTCTTTTAGTGCCCATGATCATTATTTTAGCACCCATGATCATTCTTTTAGCGCCTATGATCACTGTTATAGCGCCCATGATCACTGTTATAGCGCCCATGATCACTGTTTTAGTGCCCATGACTCAGTTTTAAAATGACCATATCTTGGTCATACAAAGGTCTTTTTTGATGCTTTTTTTTTTTAAATAGGGTAGAATTTCGTAAGCTATACAATGGTGTAGTTTTTTATTAACTATTAATGAGTTAATATTTTCAAATTTACATCTAAAGTAAAAACACATGATAACATGGCTAAGTTTTAGGGTGTTTTGGTAAATGATTCATCTAACCCCTATATCCTTTTGTTTTTGATCTCATCTAATGTTTTGATCACTTTTGTAGGTTGGAAATAGAAATCAAATGAAAGAGGAGCATGGGGATGATATTTTGTCTAATCTAAGTGTTTTTTAACACTTAAGTGTTTGTTTAACACTTCTTCTAAGAATTTGTCATCCTTTTCTTTCTTTAGGACACTAGCTTTCATTTGGATTTAAAAAGGATTCTTTTTATTTACTTTTTTGCAAAAGGATTAAAAAGAACCTTAGGATGAACAACTTACTAGATTTCGTTTATGGATTAAACAAATGAACAAATATCTTTTCACTTGTGATTTGATGTTGTAAAATAAACTCACACATTGCTTTGAGGGTTTAAAAAGAACATGTGTAGCTTTGTTTGTTTGTGAGGGCTTACTTAGACTAAAGCCATTGGAAAAGGATGCATGCGCTTCTCTCGCACTTTATAGCGATCTTGAGAATCAAAAGGTCTTTTCCATGACTTTGGGTTAACAAAGCAATCACCTCCACACTTCAATTTGGGCTTAAAATTGAACAAACTATTGTGCGAGTGTGAGTGGGGACTTTATTGCGTACATTCTCTCTCCTTGTTGTCAATAAGGATTGATCGAGTTACGAATATTGTTCTTCATTCGCTTTTGTTTATCCTAGAGGGCCTACCTTGGGGAAAAAGTAATCACCCAAGGGAATGACTCAACCGGTAACACTCTAAAGCCAAGAGTATTTCCAGCTAGGATATAAATGTGGATATTGGAAGAAACGCCAATATCACGCAGTTGACTCTAACAAGATGGATCTGAAAGGGGACTCTTGCCACGTTGGGTCAACTCCTACGAATGGAAAGTCCTTACTAAAACCCATGTGCTAGAATTTTCCAAAATCCTTAATCTATTTGTTGGTGCAAGAACAGTCGATTTGAAGCCACCCCACACTTTTACGGTCTTCTAGTAGAGATGGAAAGCATGCCATGGGAGTTTCATGGGTGTTGATGCTTGGCTGCCCCATATAAGTGAGTGCCGTGGAGGGGAGCCAGTGGGGTCAAGCATCTAACCATCCACTAGAGATAAGCATAGCTGGACTTGTCCAAGTGGGAATCCAACAAATATTGTCTTACACATCCATAGGATTGTACTTATTCTTGGGTTACAAAATGCATTGCTTGATTGAAAACATCATGGAAACAAACACTTAACACTATCATTCAAATTTCAAACCCTTTTGAAGACAAATGCCATTGACTCAATCCATATGTTATTGCTTTCCCTTGGGATTCACATCCTTAGAGGTTTCTAAGCATTGGATTAAATATCAATTTGTCTTCTTAAGTAAACAATAGGAAAACCCCTTGCCTTAAGTTCATTAAATTTCCACATAACATATCTTGTGGGGTTTGAAGAAGTTAGGACATTGGACATTTAGTTTGAAAATCTAATCAAGAAAGTGTTTGTGGTAAAATAAATTCACTAATCAAGATGAAATCAATTGAACCCAACACATGTGCTTGTGTATCTTTTGTCTTATGGTCTTTTGAGAAAACATTGATCTTTTGGTTTGAAGGGAAAAGCATGTTCTTCAATACCTTGGCCTAGTAAACAAAGTCTCTTTAAGTCTCTTAGGATCAAATCAAACACTTCATCCAACTCAAACATTTATCAAAATTCATCCATCCAAACAACTTTAGAGCTTTTGAAAACATCATTCTAGACTTAGGCACATCATCAAAATCAAAATCACCTTGTTTAGTTGGAGGGCATGGGAATGCATCCTTTCTCATACCTCTAGTTAAATTAGCAATCCTTTGAAAAAATTCATCCTAAGATCACATCTAACATCTTAGGGTTTACAAGTTCATTATCCAAATCCAAATCAAAACCAAATCAAAATCAAACCCTACGTCTAGCTTTGATCCAAAGTTCCTAAATGTTCATCACTCATATCATTCACCCCCTTTCATCCTTCATCTCGCCATTGGTCCTAAGAACCTTAGGAGTCACTTTTGCAACAAGGTCATAACACAAGAGGAACATGGAATACAAACTTGATCCATACATCTTGAGTAATCCAAATCAATTGAATCTTCAAAGCCTTACAATTCCGATTGATTATCAAAACTCACACTTATACAATCCATACATGGGACCATTACCTTTGACAAATGTCAATAGAACAACAAGTGTGAGTATGCCCAAATCAAAGATTGGAACACATTTCCCGATGGTAAATCCAAGTCCAAACCTACAAGTCTATCAATTGATCAATCAATGCATGAGCCTTGAAATGAACATCATCCCACCAAATCCCTACAAACCGAATGAGAAGGTACCAAGTACAAGTTTTTGAAACATGAATCCAAAAAAATTTGGGATGGATACATTTGAAAATTATACGAATGTTCCCAACATGAACAATGGTCAATTCCAACCTATCCTACCAAATATGAGCATCATCCCAAATCAGAACATTCTCCAAAATCATACACAAAGGCACATTCAGAATTTGCTCCAACAAAAGCCAAATCAAGGGAGTCAAATTCAAAATAAAAATCAAATTTTGCTAGAACAACTTGCTTCACATACAAAACTAATTGAATTATTAAGCCAAGAGATATCTTCACTCCAAAGTCAATACACTCTTCCATTGGTTGAACCATGTCATCAAAGCATTGAGTTGTGTCCACAACAACATCAAGAACAATATCTCCAATGTCAAGAAGTTAGATATCAAGGTCAACCACATCAACAAATCCAACCCCCATGTCTTGAAGATCAATCACCATGTTTCAAAAATCAAACACCCCATCTTGAAGATCAATCATCACATCTCCAAAATCAATCACCACAAGGTCAACTTAAAGTGTAAATCTCACAAAGAAACAAGCGACAATACACACCACTTGGGAGACCAATTGAATTAGTCTTGCAACAATTGGTACAAGAAAATCTCATCAAGCTCCCCATCTATGGGAACTATCAAGAACCCCTAGTTAAACCACCAGGGTATAATGAGGAGCACCATTGTGATTATCACAAAACAAAGGGACACACAACATTAAGTTGTATTCAACTAAAAAATCTCATCCAAGACCTTATTGATCAAAAGATAATTGCTATTGGGGACAATGATAGCATTGTCAATCTCTCCACCACAATTGTTGAAAACAATGATCAAGATCTATCCGTCAATAAAGACTTTTTCGTCTCATCCAACGAACCATTGACCAATGATCATGTTGAAAATGCCTCTACATCGCTTTATGAGTTAGAGGACATATCTCAAGAATTTATTCCAAAGCAAGATCAAAATCTTCCACTAAGGTCTAGCAATGGTCCTTTCCAAGACATGTTGACATCCTTCGACTTCATGGTTACAGATACTAAAGGAACCTTGAACTTGACACTTGAGGATATTGAACCATTTCCCATTCCTAATAACGACATCCAAGAACCCTTTGTAAGTAATCCATCCTTTGAAACTCATCCATGTCAAGAACTTCATCCAAAGCATGTCAAAAGTAACTTTGAAATCATTGAAAATCAAGAATTTGTATCTTCAAGATACTACAATAATCTAATGGACACTCTCTTATCTATACAAGATGATCATATCCATGTAGTACATACTCCTCCATCTACCCATGAGATGCTTTCTATAGATGGACACGTAGATGATCTTCATCTAGAACAAGATTGTGTTACACAAAAAGAGTGGATTCTTAACTCCTACAATCAAACAGAGTTGTCAACATTAGGATCAAATATGTCCCAAACTCATATTGAGGACATCATGAATAAAGATATCCATCATTATCCACTCAAGGAAGCAAATCAGATAGAGTAGTATATTCCAAAGTTAGTAGAGTAGAAAATTGAAACAATGTCATCTACAGTGGTCATTCGTCAGAGCACGTTTATTGAACAAAACATCTCAAAGCAAGAAAAATCAAGGAAAGAAGGTACTACTACCACCATACTAGGGGCAACTTTGTCTCAAGAAAATGTCAACATAGGGAGCACGAAGAATCTTTATGGTGAAGCCATTGCCAATACTACAACTAGCCACGCCATGAGTCTTCATCCACCCATCACCCCATCCACGAATTGGGACCAACGTCAAAATAAAGAATTGAATCAAAGTACGAAGAACGTTACCAAAGGAAAAGAATTAGAAAAGAATAATGGACAAATCAAATACAAATGGATACCAAAAAATACAAAGAAAGATCATCCCTATCAAACTCCATTAGTCAAAGAAACTATGGGGCAAAATCAAAAAGGGAAAAGTATCCATCAAAGATGTCCACAAAAGCAAAAGCAGGCTTTTCAAGCAACATACAAAGTATATCAAGCAATTGGTCCTAATTCCATGCACACTTTCGTATCCACCCATCATTGCTCATCTTCCCAAGTTTGGAGAGTCAAAGGTTCCAAACTGTCAACCAATATTATCCCTAAACACACTCCATCCATGCCTCCACGCATAATATTCAGTTCTTACATTGACCATTTATTGGCATCGACCCTTCATCATAAGGATTTCAAAGGCACTCTATTGCGATGTGCTCGCAAAGATAGAGTTAACCTTGGTATCGACAAAGTAGATCAAAAATCCCAAAAGTTGCATTCAAGTGCACATATCTTAGCAAAGCAGCTTCTTCAAGCAGGATATCGATGGCACATTATGACAGGGACATCTACGTCAGCAACACCTTGTGATTCAACATGGGCTTAAAATCTTTTGAAAAAATAAAAAAAATAAAAAAAAGCAAAAAATCCAAAAAAAAATTAGGAAAAGGATTGAAAATAGTAAAGAGAAAAATCATCCTCTAGTGAAAACCGCATGGGCAGAACTTTGGGCAAGACCATGATGAAAACTTGGCAAATAGGCATCATGTGTGGAATCGAGCATCTACATGCGCTAGTTCAGGTAAAAGCATCTCATCCCATCCATAATAAATCAAGCATTCCATCCATCTCATCCATAATAAAGCCATTCATCCATTAACCATATATCCAATCCATTTTTTATCCATTTGCATCCATGGTCTGAGTTATCTTGATCTTGAAAAATTTTGGTGCACGCTTTGCACTTGCTTATGGTAAACATCTTGACATGGGTCATTTTCATTGATCCTATCCTATGCAGCATTATCTGAGCCATGAAGCAGTATCCAAATGAGCATTCCTTATTTGAACATTGTATCTTCTCACAAGATAATCCTTGGCATCCTTTGCGTGCTTTCCATATCCATCCATCTGTACAGCTATCCGAGCATCCATCCATGACATTCCATACATTGCTAGACATTGGGGGTAGATATTGGCATCTTGCTTCAGAAATAAATCTTGGTCTATGTCCTCCAACTTATGTGGTGATCTAAACATTGGAAAACGTGAAATCAAATTGGTCAAACACTTATGAACAAAATCCAAAGCACTAGCCCATGGCATATTTTGACAAGATGACATTCCTTATCAATCTTCATCATTCATCGAACATCAATCCAAATAATAACTATTAGTCACATCTAATGCACCCATCAAACGTCACATCAAATCATTTGATCAACTTTTGATCCAAATCAAGCTTCATCAATCATGATCAATCAAATCCAATCAAAAAATCATCATCTTGGGGATATCTTTCCAAAATCCTTGTGTTTCTTAACACTATCCTTGCATTGTTGTGCATTCTCAACAATGTTATCATCATCAATCCTCAACCAATCCTTGCATTGTTGTGTATCCTCAACAATGCTATCATCATCATCAATCCATCGATCTGATCAATCAACCTTAGCTTGATTTTCAACAAAATCCCAAACAAAGCACTGATATCACATGTCCATATCCAAATCATCAAAATCATGTGAAAATCCAAAACACATCAAAAATCAAAAATTCAAAAACATCCAAAACATATCAAAAAATCCAAAACATTCATAAAAGTCGAAAAACGTCAAAACATCAACTGAACTACATCATCTCTCGAAGCTTAAACGTAGGGTAAGGCTAGTCTTTGATTAGCCCCCAAGACATCAAAATCCAAAAACATTCGAAAAAACATCAAAATCCAAAACATTAAAAAAACATCAAAATCTAAAAACATTCATAAAATCTCTAAAATCCAAAAACATTTGAAAATCAAAATCAAAAAATCCAAAACCTAAAAACAGCCTCAAAACATTTCAAAACGTCAAAACATCCAAATATTTGAAAAAAATCCATCCTGTCTTATTTCCGCTTTCACCCACAATAATCAATCATCCATAATAAATTGATCATCACCTTCATCCTTTGACAACACAAACAAACAATCACAAAGCCAGTAAAATCAAATAATTAACAAATCTTTAAAACAAAATCAAAGTCTTGATCATTTTCAAACATGTCAATCAACTTATCAACCCATCATCATCCCATACAATGCATGTCCTAGGATATATCGCTCGACAATGGCATCATTTTGATATCACCTTGATTCTTATCCTATCAAAACACATCCCTCTCAAAGGTATGAAGAACATTGGCTTGTTTGCGTACTTGATCTTTTCTCTTTGATTTATCTTATTGTGCTCATTCCAAGGACCTCTCGATGATATCCGAACGAAGGATTTAGAGAGATAGGAATGGGGCAACGATCATTATCTTTTTGTCTATTGTGCTTGTTGGACGTTCTTGTAAAATAACTTGGTGAATACTTGCTTTGTTAGGTACGTCCTAGCAAGGTTTCTGTATGTCAAGTGTGAACAAGAATACTCCTATTTGCTTGTTGAGTCAAAGTCCATCGCACTAGGTACAATGCCATCTTGGTTCTTTATACCCTGATGCATCGTGCGTACGTGTGTTATCAAACATAAGGTAATTGGCCCTTTGAAAATCCCAACTCCTTAGCAAGTAATCATCATCATCATCATCATCATCATCATCATCATCTCATGTCCTGTTAGAAACTCTTATTTTCTTCTATCTCTAACATGGTACCATGACAGTTAATCATAAATCATCACCATCGCATCCATCTTGCATCCACAAACTATCAGCATACTACATATTGCATATCACATCATATAACAAGCATTAATCATACCACATGCATTCATCCCCATCATTGCATAATATTTATTAGTTATTCTAAACATCTCATAAACCATACATTTATCATCTATTTGCATAATCATAAAATCATCATCATATCATATCATGTGCATCCATATCATCCATGCATCATCATATCACCCAAACATCATAATCATATCATCATAAATAATGTCACTGTCATGGTACAAATCAAGATCAAGTGTGTGTAATATATCAAAATAGGCATGAGACTACCCATGGTTGATGACTGTCTACATCATCAAATCTGTCTACATCAAACACATGAGTTGATGATCTTGAACCTCTTTGTCGAGAGATCGACCCTCAAATCGAACCTCTTTGCCCGATCTCTCGAGGGGGCAGTATACCAGCATAATTCTTCTTGCTGGGGCAACAGTGGGGCATCATAAAATCAAAGAATTTTGAACTTTGATATCAACAAGATTATTCTTTGAACCAACACAACAAGTGCATCGCTTCAAAGAGGGGCAAAATGTAGACATCAAAAATATACAGATTGATATCACACTCTGATCTACTAACATCGTTTCTTCCTAAATCATCCCCATCTAACTGAATCAAATTCCCTTATTTGATTAAATTTATCAATATTCGCCTCTCTTAATTAAATAAATTATTTTGTCTAATTAAGTCACTTTCCCTTTGTTAATTAAATCAATCCATCTGATCTAATTATCCCTATTTAATTAAATAATCAATTTATTTGATTAAATCTCTAAAGTCTATCCATTAAATTAAATAAATTAAAACCTTATTTGATTTAATCTAACACCATCCTTTTAATTAAATAAATCAAAATCTTTTGTTTAATTAGCCTCTTATCATATTCCTCTCTTTTTGATTTAAATTAATCCAAAATCTAAATCAAATTGTCAAATAAGCTAAATATCCCTTAAATTAATCAAATCCTGATTAATTTAATCCTAATCATTCAAACTCTTAGATTTTGTAATTGGCACAATTAAATCATTTATTTGATTTAATAATTCCTATTTTCATTCAAAGGCATCTAAGTGGGAATATTCCTCAAATTTGAAATCTCCCCCAAAGGACTTGTCCATCCAACAAAGCATTTAAAGCTCTTACATTGTCTCTTACATTTCTCCCACTTGGCATTTAACTCATTTTTCATCCCCCCTAAACATGTCATCTCATCAAATTCAAATTTCAAACTTGGCACATTCCTCAAAACTTGCTCAACCTTCATCCTCACATGTTTACAAGTGGCATCATATCATTGGCTGAATCTTTGTCCCACATTGATCAAATTTGGACATCTCTTCAACTTATCAATCTATAAATAAAGAGCTATATCCTTCATTTCATCATCCACATCTCAAGCAAAGTTACCATGCTAAAATACTTAGCAATTCTCATCCATCATTTGAGTTCTTAGTTAGGTTTTCTTGCAGATTTTGGCTTGGAGCTCTCACATTCATCATCAAAGTGGATCAACATTCCTCAACAATCATCAACTTGCATCATAGGAATTGGGAAAGGGCCAAATTTCCACATCAAATTGGCACCAATTCCCCCATGGGATTAAGAGTTTGCTTGCTTAATTAGGATTTCAATCTTGTTTTTGAGATTTCATTGTATTTTTCATATCATTTCTTCCTAATTTGAGCTATGTTAATGAATCTCGTGGGGAATCCTTGTTTATGCTTGCAAAATCTAACTTAAGATGTTTATTGTCTTTGTTTTGCAGGTACATCGAATTGGGGTTCACAGTTAATATTTTTGGAAAGTATAATTTATAATAATTTTATTTACTTACTCTTTTCTAGTGAACATAGGATGTTTAGTGAACATACAGATCTATGTTCAATGCATGCGCAAAGTTTTAAAAAGAAATATTGTAAAATATATATGATTGCACTCTATATTCATGTCCTTGTTTCAAAAAAATATTAATTTAATATAAATACATGAAAAAATTGTTTAGAAAATAACATTTATTAAAAATACCATTTTCTATTTTCTAGTGAACATAAGATGTTGATTGAATATAAAAGTCTATGTTCAATGCATGTGAAATGTTTTAAAAAATGTAGAAAAATAGTGTGAAAAATATAATTACACTCTATATTGATGTCCTTGTTTCAAAAAATTAAATAATAATAATATAAATACATGAAAAAGATTATGGTTAAAAATATCATTTATCAAAAATACTATAAATCATAAGGAACATGTTATTAAAAAATATTTATATAACTAAGATAAATTATTTTTAAATTATAGACTAGAATCTACATACAAAAGCTTAAAGCTTAGTAGTTCACATCACCTTCAAATTCTTTATAGTTTGCTAAATGACAAAAAATAAAAAAATTGGTTAAAATTTTGATTTGAATGTCCCACTTAGGCCACAAAGAGGGACACACCCTTATGTTTCCACCCCTAGGTGTTTGAAATGTGTGTTGCATCAAGTTAAATTCTTCATCATAGTTCTCAAAGATAAGCCTACCATTCCTTTACATTTTATTTCTTAATATATCATTTAATTATTCTAATTTATTACCTAGGTTAATATATGTTATTTGATTGAACTAATTAATTAAGTGATAATTTTATTAAAAATAAAAAAATTAATTCTTTCTTTATGAGTTAAAATAAACTAGTCAAGTTGATGCAACCAAATAGGAAAATTTGAAATTAGCTAATTACTATTGGGAATATGAAATTTAACAATGTGTTTTAGAAGTTGAATTAGATAGACGATTGTACTTGTCTTAAAAAATGAAGAATGAAGAGAAAATTGATAAAATTATTAAACTTGTCTGATGTTAGAATGAGAAATAGTGCCTCTTTATTAGTAGCTTATCTAAAAGTTTATGTTGGATCTTCGTTATAATGTCAAAGGACAAGTTTGTGTCAATAGGAAGAATTTGTAGTTACAAATTTATACTTGAGATCTAAATTAATCCTAATAATCAATTATGTTTTTTCTTTGTAAATTCACTTGATGTGTGATCCTAAGCTCTATTCCTCCTAAATTCTTGGGGACTAGCTTGGTATTTAAAAATAACTTAAAGGATTTTTGTTAAGTCACAAGGAGCTTTAACCTAGATCAATCCCCAAAAAATGAACAATGTATAAAATAGTAGGAAAATGCCTAAGCATTTTTTTTTTCTTTTTTTATTGCACCGAATTAAAATGTGTTGCTATTAATTGCAGGAGTGCTCAATAATGGTGTACTCTTGAATGTTTTAGGGGAATAGGAGATCTAAATTCTTAATTGTTAAAATGAATTCATTAAAATATTTATATAATAGCACATAACATCATATTATCCCAAATGTATGTTTAGTTGACTCAAGGTGGAAGGGTGAAGGGCTAGTTGATCAAATTTAAATTTGTTATTGATTAGAAAGGGGCAATTTTGTGATTGTGAGATCACCCGTTTGACAATAGTCTTGTCCTAGAAAGGGATAATAGTTAAATGTAGGTGGCAACAACTAAATGGAGGTAGGTTCATGGACAAGTGTGATAAGTTGATGGATAAGGTGTGTGTATGTAAATGGATTAAAATACTAAGGGAATGAGTCCATCTTGGGATAAGATCATAATATTTTTTCATTATATATATGTACTAAAACATCACCCTAAAATAGACAAAGTTGAATGAAAATTACATGGGTATATGGAATTCAATATTATGATTTACAAAGTTGGGGTGAGATGCCTCAAACCATGGTGGAAATCCATTGGAAGTGGTATTCATACACTCTCTTTCAAAATTATAAGCCCTGCATAGGTTATTCTTGGCTCTCTCCATTCTTACATATGGTGGATCAACTCAATCTCTATTGGTAACTTTAGTCCTCCTGTGGGACCTAGCCAAAAAAAATTAATATGTTTGGTCTATGGTGTTGGAGTGGAAATTGGCTTGTTTTTCCTAATGATTCTTGTAGCAAGGCCTTCTTATGGGGACTTTTCTTTCTCACATGGTCTTTCCCTATCTCCATTTTCCTTTTTGTGGAAAATTTGAATCCCTCAAGAATCTCCTTTGATTTTTCCCTTAGCTTCAAGAAGTATGAAACTAAATTCATAAATTTTTAAACCTTTTATACCTACTCTATTTCCTTGGCACATAGTTTTTCTTAGAGTTTGGCTTTGTCTCCCACACAAGTATACCTATATCTATCATTATTTCATAGTGGAAGTACTTTGTAGTGTTTGAAATGATATGAATGCTTCTCTTTTTAATCACTCTGTTATTGATAAGCAATTTTATTTGTACACAAGAGATATCATTTTATTTAATGTTCTCATGTAGATTTAGGTGCAAGCTAACCAAGTTGCTTTAAAGTTACCCATCTCTAGGAGTTACTAGGGCACCAAGGCAATGCCCCTTGTATTGTTTCATGGGTTCCTCTTGACTCCACCTCCGCTTAATGATGTCAATGTGGATGTAACCATTTACCAAGTGTGATCATGGTTCTCATTCCCGTGGCCTATTGCTTTAGATTCCTAGAGATTTTGATACATGTGGAGGATGGTCCCAACCTTCCTATCCACCATCTCCTAAGAGAGATACTGGTTGGAAAAGCACTAGAAAATTTCCTCATTTGCAACTTACCATTTCTCTAGATTTTTCTTGTCAACCTTTTGAGGAAAATAAAGATGAAACTACCCCTCTCACTAGTTTAGAGTTGATTGATGATGCCACCCTTGAGGATTTTTGGGGGAAGCTTGATGATCAAGATCCTCCTCCCCTATCTTGCATAACATTGGCTACTTAGGTTTTATGTGGGCTTGACGCCTAGTTTATTATACTATTGTTAGACTTTGTGGGTGTGCTGTCTACCATTCTACCCCTTTTTTTTGTTAATATTGTACTATTTTTCTCTTGTTAATATAAATTTTAATAAGTATGAAAAAAAAAAAATCTCACATAATTTTTGCATTAAACTCTTTAAAAAACAAATCTTTCAAATATATTGTCCTTCTCTATGCATATTTTATAAAATATTTTTTTATATATAAACTAAAAAATGGATTAAAAAATATTTTGAAGCCAAATAAATTGCACAAAGGAAAGCTTTCTTAGATTAAAAAAAATCTCTTACACAAATTATGTCCTAACCAACATCAACTCACTTTCCAAACTTAAAATAAATACCTTTTAATCCATCTCCTCCTACTCAAATTAAAATAAGTCCATTTCACTTCAATCCCCCCCCCCCCACACCTAGAGAAGGGTCCATTAAATGAAAATGAAGAACCAATTATGCAAGAAATTCTGCATGCACTCATTGTTGACTCCCAAACCTTAATGTAACTGTCTTGAAGGTCCTAAAATTAAATCATCTTGCTATAAATGCCATATCTAATGTCAAATTTTCTTTTTTAGAATAATTTTTCAATTTTTTTGAAACATTTTAAAAAATTGCAAATTTTTTTCCGAAGGGGCATAAGTCTATCCTATTTGCACTGGGCCATGTTCTAAGCTAAATTTCTTTGACACAACACAATAAACCGAATTGTATCAAAGAGGGGAAAAATGTAGACATTGAAAAATGTCCTAGGCCTGTGAGCATCATTTTCCACTTCTTCTCTCGCATAAGTTAATAATTTTAATTATTTAATTATGGTCTAATGCCATATTCTTCTATTAATTAAATAATCTTTATTATTTAATTAATTCATTTCACTTTTAATATTCTTCCTTTGATTAATGAAATAAATTATATTTATTTAATTACGTCTCTAATTAATCCTTTCTCACCATAATTATTTATTTTTCGTTTTCCTACTATAATTAAATGATTATTTTAATTATTTAATTATTCATTAGCTTTTTCCTCTACAATTAAATGAATTTTATTTATTTAATTTCCACTTTTTCTTAAATAATTATTTTAATTATTTACTAATTTTTCATTTTCCCCTACTTTTAAATTAAATTATTATTTAATTTAAAAGTCAACTCTCCCTTTTTTCTAAAAATAAATAATTGTTTTAATTATTTAATTATTCACTTTCCCTCCTAGAATGAATAATTTATTAATTATTTAATTTACTCCATAATCTCTTTATCTGTGTCATTCTTATCCGTTTTCATCTCAATTAATTTCCACCCTTGATTGAATTAATTTATAATTCAATCTTCACCGTCCATCCTTAACTAAACCCTAATTTAGCCCTAACCCTATTCCTCTTTGCTTCTAAGCAATCTCATCCATTGATCAACATCATCTTTCTTCTTTCAATCCTAACCCCTCATTCAAATTTGGTTTTCTATAAAAGAGACCTATCCCTTTCATTTCAACCCTACAACCACTACTACTATCTTTGAAATTTTGTTATCATTATCATTAGGTTAACTGTTGCATACTCAAAATCTGAAGGCAAACAAGCATATAAAGCAAAATGGAGAAGAGCAATGAAGATGATTCGACCATAGCATAAGAATTGTTGGTAATATTGCTTTGTTATTTTATGTTTCTATATTCATTTGTGCTTCATTATTGGATTCAGATCTTTAGAGCTTGAATTTTATGTATTTTGGTGGTTAGTACTATTGATTTATGCCTTTTCCCGTGATTTCACCCTATTCTACACTACCATTATACAGATCTTGCAACTTATATAGGAAAGGATTGTCTGGTTTGCTTTCATTGTATCCGTTTATGCAATGGGAGAAGCTCAGCTTCGATTCGGAGCTCTAAATTCTGCAGATGTCAAAATGTGGTTAACAGCCCCAAATAAGGAAAAATACGAAAGAAATCCAGTTTTTCTCCATTCTGTCATTCTCAAAAGATCGGATTTTTTCAGAGTCAAGATGTCTGAGCGCTGGTCATCTGATAAACCAAGCGAACTAAGAGTAACTACTTCGCATAACTTCAATGACTATTTAAAATGCATTCAACTCATGTATGGCGAGTGGGTGTATTTCTCCAATGTTGAGGAATGCCTGGCTATTCTTTCTGTTGCTGCTGAGTTATTGGCTGATGACTGCATCCACAAATGCATGCAATATTTGGAAGCAGTTCGTTGGAGTTCTGCGCAAGAGTCCCAAATTCGAGATGTGCTATCTTGTCTGGGATTGAAACTTTTACCAGATTTAGCTGCCAGGCTTGATAAAGAGGATGATAAACATATAATTTTTGTGGAAAGAATGATCAATAAAATGTTCTCTCTTACTGAAGGTGAGCAGGTAAACCGGGCAACTGCGGAGAAATATATAGCGGGCATCATGGAGGGAAATACATGTAGAGATGTTGTGGAAGTATGCGGGCGTGTGCTTTTGCAAAAGTTCAAATCATCCATTGCTTCTCGGTTTAGTTTCGTGGTTATGAGGTCGCGCTTTAAATTTATCGAGCTTTGTGAGGGAGAGATACTGAATAGTGCATTCATCGCTTTTTGTGAAGATCCAGAATTTATGAAGTACGTGAAGGAGAGGTACAAAGGGCCTTTATGCATATACCGAGACCTTGGTGAAGATGTGTTCTACATTATAATCTGGTTTATGAAAGCCATAGGAGACGGAAAAATAGTAATTTCAAGAGCTTCTCGAATTTCTTTCCTCACAACCTGGCTACCGTTCATGGGAGAATTGTGCAGTGAAAGACGTCCCAAACTTGGTGAGCTTGATAAAGCAGCACTAAACATCATTGAGAGCCTCCCTTTAGTTGATAGGAAACGTATTTGCGTAGTATGGGCAGAGGTTTACAGGACCTATGGCATCGACATCGCTACGCCGTTGAGTTTGTTTAAAGATCTGCAAGATGAGCATTACAAATCAACATGAAAGTAGTAGTATATAGTGTTCTATTAAATCCTGGATAATCTTTGAGTTTTACTTTTGTGTTTTCGTTTGGAGATGTTGGGCTCCGGTGTTTATTCACGCCTACCGTTGGCTATTGGACTACAGTTAGTGTTTGAGCTATGGTAGTTTTTGAATTTGGAAAGAGTCTGCGATGATTGAAGTTCACATACTCGTTTTCTTCAACTTGTCGCTGCCTGATACAGTTAATATTGTGATTAAAAAGTTTACTAAAATTTCCAATTATGTCTTCCATAAGCTTTATTATATTTCAGAGGTTGAAAATCCTCAGATAAGCTCTGCTTCTTCAACCGTCAATATTTATTATGTATAATGGGTTGAAAAAATGAGAGATTGAGACCATTTTTGTACTCTCAGACAATCATTATATTCCAAATTATATGTGGCTGTTCTTCCGTCGTTAAACAATTGGCTAAAATTTTGTCAAATTTTATATGTTTAATTCAATGGTGCTTCCATTTAACATTTCAATTCTTATCAGATGCAAATATATTTGTTTTGGGCAGATTTCATTAACCCCTTTGCAGCAAGTTTTATTATTTTTGCGAATAATCTGTTATTAATTCAAGAATTTTTGTTAGCTTATTCTTATAATCTCTAAAACATTGTGCTAGGAGCGGTGCCGTTTGGTATATTTCAATACGTGAGTGCTTTTTGAAAATCACTTCTGAATTTGTACTGGGTATACAGCTCTGGGAAGAAGAGTGTTGGTCCAAGTGCGATATTTTCCTCTTCTGCTTTCTTTAGGGTTTACCCATGGCGTTTAGCGCAGGGCACACAACCTGAAGTGCCGCGGGGTGAATGTGCAGCGCTGTAATCGTTTGGTATGTGCTCAATGTTTGTTCCGCATTTTGTCTTCCTAAAATCCTAGCAAGTGATGAGTTTTCTGACTAGTCTTTTTACTGAATTTTTAATGGAGGTTTGTACATTTATTTGATTCACAAAGCTATCTTTATTTCTAGGGAAGTTTTGGATGCGTAATGTATTCGTTAAATTTACAAATCGTATGCTACTCTGTCCATTAAAATTCACAGAGGTATTATAAATGTTTTCGCTAAGTTTCTATGTAAGCTATCTTTATTTTTCCACATTTTGATAGATTAGTTTTTTGATAGATTAGTTTTTCAGACAATTTAATTGAAATATTTCAGATGTTTTTAATGAAAAATATATAAGACAATATTGTTGTAATGATTTTTGTTGGCTTTCAATCAATTAAAAATGATAACTTTTTTTTGTTAAAAAATAAATTTCAATTTTGTAAAGTTAATTTATAAAAGGATACACCAATTTAAAAGGATGACCCAAACATGCAAGTATTCTATATATTGATTTTCAAATTGGTCTCACACACTTTATAATATGACCTATAATGCATTACCTAATAATATACAAGGGTGGAGCACACAAACAAAAATTGCACCCTTACAAAAGCATGTTTGCTAGGTTTGTTTTTCTCGCTTTAAAAGATGTGGACACTTTATTTGGATGTAATCAAAGGGCATTCCACCATAATCATTTTAACATTCCAAGTATTTATTTAAAGTTTTAATTATTGTCAATGGTTTTTTATTTATTTTTTATGTAATTTTTAATTTATTATTTTTTAATATTAAATATTAAATATTTATATGTTTATTTTGTTGTGTTTTAAAATTTTTATGTATATTTATAATATTTTGAGATGTCTATATTCAAATATCTATTTAGATAGATTCATGAACATGAATAAATAATTAAATAGATAAGAAAAAATAAAATGAGATTGAATATAATGATGAAATGGAAGAAGAAGAAGGAGGTCAAACTTTTATTTGTTTAGATGGAGTATTGATTTTGAAAGTGTGAGGTTAAATTTGTTGGTGATTTTATATAGTGATTGAATTATTCATCATTAAAAAAAATAGTAATTTTTTATTGATCAAGATTTCTAGTATTTTGAGAAATCTATCATTATTTGTATAATTAAAGTTGAATTTGATTTGTTAAACAAATTTTTAACAAATATTTTATTAAATATTATTGCAACAATTAACTACTATTTATGAATTTAATATTTCCAACAAAATATTTTATTATTATTAATAATTAAATATTTTTAACAATTAACACAATTGAATCTTGATAAAAACATTTCTAATTAAATTTCTTTTTATTATTTATAATTAATCTAATAAATATTTTATAATGATGACAAAACAAGAAATATCATATCATAACCATATAAATAAAGTATAAAAATATAAAATAACTCCTTAATTAATAAACTAAATATAAAATAAATCCTAAATAAATAAGATAATTCTTCAATAAATAAACTTAAATAAAAATAGTCGCTCATTTCTAATGTCTCATGTCATATGTTTGAGAAGTGGAGACACATATTATGAATGGTAAAACACCTTCATTGGGCAATTGTGGAGTCACAACTTGAAATAATAGAAGAAAATCAAATTCCAAGTAAATAAATATAATATTATCATCACGATTCACAAAATCTCAATAATCAATATTATTGATAACATGTAAGTAAGTGATTTAAGTGTGACAATATCCCATTACAGTGGACTAGTTTTTTTGGAGTTACCCTTCAAAGTAGATATACCGATATGATTTCAAAAATATGGATAGATTGGATGAAGAAAAACATATTAAGTGTTATTAGTCCTTGCCTATATAGGTGGGAGACTAATGTTTTCATTTGAACGAGAGGTAATTATTGTTGTCTTGAAAAGGAGTAAAGAGAAAGTATAGTATTTTATCAAAGTTTTGTTTTATTTTTATTTTTCATGAAAATTAATAGTTAAAATGGCTATTAGCTTGTTAGAGCCTAATTTTCTAAGGGTACTAAATTCTAAAAAATAATGTAAACAAGCTTATGGAGGGTGTGTGTTCCTAATGTTTTGTTGTTTTTTGTTGGTTGGGCACATGGGTTTGCAATTGGGTGTGTGACATTATACAAAAGTATTGGGAATTAAGGTGTCTAAACCTTGACAATTCCTAAGTTATTTATTTATTATAATTTTATATTTTCTCATGATTATTTTATATTTATATTAGTAAATATGCATGCTCCATCAAAAGGGGCATGATAATTTTAGTTGACACTTTTACCACATGTTGATGCCTTGAAAAATAAGTTATTAGTTTTCAAAAGATGCCCATTTAGTGGTCTAACATGGAAAGCTTATTTTAAGGATGTTATGACAAATTCTATGAAAACTATAAGGGCTAAAGGTAGGAGAGATCATTTTAGATGTGAGAATCAATTATGACATGCATAACAAATCTTTGCATAAGTTATTGATGGTTTATGACACATATAAGAACATATCCTATTTTATAGGGATTTTTTTATCACAACTTATAAGAGGGTGTAAAGTTATGAAATATACTATATTTAGCATGTAAGGGTTGTATGGATTTTTACGATGGAATTTTGGAAATTTTTTTTGGCCCATGGTAATTTTTTATGGTGGTATTTTGAGCCTCCATGAATCTATATATTGAGGGATTGAGATGGAGATATTATGAGATGTTTTACAAGTACATAGATGATGTTGGAATGGATGCAAGATTGAATTTTTTTTATGTATTGTAATCTCTTTGAAAAATAATACAAATTTACCCCTTATTCTTGGTGGAGTTTTTTTACCCAAAATGGTTTTCTCCATATAAATCCATATATTATGTATATGAAGTTTGAGTTGTGTGATTTCTTTGTTGATTAAATAATCTCTCCATTAATTTCTACAAGTTTATATTTCAAATTTTCAAGTTATATTAAATTTTCATATTATAGTGGTTGCCTTCATTTCTAACATTTAGTAATAGAGCTTAGCCAAATTTGTCTATTTGGTGGAAGTGTGAAGGATTTTGTGTTCTAGTGGGAGTTCTATTTTGTAAATTTTTATTTATAGAAGTTATGGTTGCATCTACATCTTGATTGGAAATTGAGGAGTTTAATGGATCTAACTATGACCTTTAGAAGCTGAAAATGGAGGATCTCCTTAAAAAAAGATATCAATGGCTGGTTGCAATAAAAGAAAAGAAACCATACAAAATCATTCAAGATGATTGGGAGAAGATGGACAAAAAGATGTGAGGTACTAATTGGTTATGCCTTGTAAATTTTGTCCTCTTGAATGTGTTTGAAAAGACTACATTTGCTTTGTGGAAACAATTGGGTGAGATTTATCAAGAGAAGAGCCTTGTGAATAAATTGTATATAAAAATAAAATTATTTTCTCTTTAAATGAAAAAATGTGAATCCATAGTAGAGAATTTACATTCATTTAATTTGATTTTGAGTCAATTAGTAGCTATAGATGTTAAATATGAGGAAGATGACAAATGCATTATGCTTCTTTGTTCTTTACTTGAGTCATCGGAAAATTGCATTCTTGATATCAATCCTAACCTTAAAGATCTCAAGATGGATGCACTTGTTGCAACTTTGTTGTCATAGGAAATGAGGAAGAAGGTTATAGATATCTTAGTGGATGCTCTTAATTTTAGGGACATGTCTAAAGAAAGAGATCCAAAAGGAGATCAAAGGTCTAAGGTCAAGTCTAAAGGTCATTCTAGGACTCAGGTGGAAAGAATAATAGGGTAAAATGTTAGAACCATGGGAAAAGGGGACGTGTGAAGGAGGATTTCAAAACTCAAAAGAAACATCAGGATTGTGCAATAAAAAATTCCTTCAATGCAGGTGATGAAGATTTACTTTCTACACGTGTAATATCATTTCTAATGAACATTGGTTGGTTGACTCAAGATGCTCATATTACATGACTCCTCATCAAGAGTGTTTTTCCACATATGAGAAATACAATGGAGGTAATGTCTACCTTGGGTAAAACAATATATATCCAATTGTTGGGTGGGGAAAGGTATTGTTGTGCTTTAGTGATGGGAGGATTAAAACCTCCATGGTGTTTTGCATATTCATGGATTAGCAAGAGAGTTTATTTTAGTTTCCAAGTTGAATGATTCAAGAATGCTTATGTAACAATTAATAAGAATGGTTGAAAATTGGTGAAAGGAAGATGTGAGGTAGCAAAGAGAACTCATATGAAAACCCATTTAATCTTGATGCCACTACTATTTGGAAGTCCACCTATGTGGCTGAAAACTACAAAAATACATGTATGTTGTGGCACCATAAATTGAACCACATAGTTAAAATGTTTTAAAAATATTATTAATAAAAAAATGTCAAACGATTTATCTTATGCTAATAAGAACTTTGATTTTTATGAGCATTTTGTGTTTGAAAAAATAATAGAGGTTTTTTTCCTTTACAAAGTGTAGCATCATAAATTGTCAACCTTGACAATTTCACACTATATTGACACCCTCTTTCCCCTATAGAATTAAAAATATTAATATTTTTTTCATTTTGAGGCTAGATCAATAAAATATATTTACATCCTCAACGTCTTGACAAATTTCAGTAAAAAACACCCAATCAAGGGTGCCCACACCCCTGACATAAAGATGTCCTATTTTATTTTATTTAAATTTTAGTGTCGATATTTGGAGAATTAAAAATATCCCAAGTTGGCCTATATTCAAAAATATAAATAAGGATGCATATAAACAAGTTTTATTCTCATTTGAACATTAGAAAAGAGATGATTATGAACAAGGAGTTATTATGATCAAATTATGTAGATGTATAGCTATCCTCAACATGCTAGCTACAATAATCAAATGTGTTTTGTGTACTAACCTCTTGGGGGTCTATCAAGAAATCCAAGCATCCATCAATCAACATTTGTGGAAACTCATGGTGTGGACATCACTTTGACAAGGGTTTCATACCAAGGTAATATTATCATTTATCATTTGATTTCAGTCATTATTATTATTAAGCCTCTGCCTAACCTATGGTAATCCCTCTCTACCATCATTATTTGTTGTACATGAAGGTGAAAACACTAAAACAAGGTTTGACTTAGGCAAGTCCCTATACAACATAGCCTTTCCCTCTCTTTTCATGTTTACAAGTCAAATCTAAAGGTTCCATCAACAAATAGTTATAGGAAACACAATGGGTGAAGCCACAATAGTGGTTTACAATTCAAGTGAGGAAGGAAAACTCACAAAAAATGACCCCAAAGCAAAAAAAGTGATTTTGGGGGTTCATACGAACCTACTGGTTCAACCAAACACATTAGGGGTTCACTCGAACCAATGTTCGAACGAACCCCTTTAAATTTTGGCCGCCAAAAAATAAAACAAATGCATAGAAAAGGGGGTTTGAGCGAACCCCGTTGAAGAGGTTCAGCCAAACCCTAGTTCGAGCGAACCTCTAGGGGTTCGCTCAAACCCCCCTTGCCCCTCATCCCCCTCCTAAGACACAAAAAAAGTCTATTTTTTACACTTTGGAGCTCGGGTTGAGGTTGAAAATGGAGAAGTATTCAGAAACCCTTTTAGAATCAGATAGTCCTCAGAACGAGCTATCCAATGAATATAATTTTTATATGTTTTGATTTTATTGTGTATTTGTTTTTTTAGTTTTTTTAAACATAGGTTCTTCACCAAAAATGAAGGTATCTGTTCTACACGTGGAAAAATAGTAGATTATCAAAAAAAAATTGAAAAATATGAGTGCACTAGATATTGAAGTCCTTGATCCAA
>VDFB02086081.1:188245900-188371334 GCA_007258455.2 Sequoia sempervirens | reverse complement strand
CTTTGTGATAGGAGAGAAAATATCACCATAGTCAATTCCCTCCACCTGAGAATATCCCTTAGCGACCAACTGTGTCCTATGATTCTCAACACTTCCATCTAGACTAGATTTTCTCTTCAACACCCATTTACATCCAACATGTTTTTTTCCTTCAGGAAATGGTACCAGATCCCATGTATCATTTTTATTTAATGCAACCATTTGTCCATCCATGGCTTTCATCTAGGAATCCACATCACTCATACCCATAGCCTCTCTAACAGTCCTAGGCTCTTTAGTGTTAGCAATCAAAGCAAAAATGCAAATGGAATCCAACAAAGAATAACCAAATCTTTCAGGTGAATATACAAACCTATCAGGTTGCCACCTTTCTCTTGTAGACCTCCTAGATTGTTGAGGTTGAGGTTCTTCTTCTTCTTCTTCTGAACTTTCAAAGCTTCTCAAACACTCCTCATCACCAGGTTCAACGGGAGTACGTAGTTCTTTTTTCATCAGAGTAAGTGGAACTTGAACTACCTCCTTTTGTTTCTCCTCTTTCTTTGGCTATAGCTCTACTATGGAAGGTTTCATCTCTCAAAAAATCACACTTCTACAATAGAGAACCTTCTGGACCATTGGATCCCAAAGCTTGTACCCCTTCACAATGACACCATAGCCAATGAAGATACATTTAACTACTTTGTTCTCCAGCTTAGGCCTCTTTTCATTCAAAACATGAGCATAAGCTTGACAACGAAATACTCTGAGATGTCTCATCGAAGGATTTTTACCAGACCACGCCTCCATGGGAGTCTTATCAACAAGAGTTTATTTAGGATATCTGTTGATTAAATAACATGCAATGGCTATTGCTTCAGCCTAGAACTTCTGCTCAAGGCCAGTGCTAGTCAACATACTCCTAGGCCTCTCCATCAATGTCCTATTCATCCTCTCTACAACTCCATTTTTTTGTGGGGTGTATGGAGTTGTCTTATGTCTCTTAATCATGTGCTCTTTATAGAACTTGTCGAACTTTGTGAACAAAATTCACCGCCATTGTTAGTCCTCAAACACTTAATCTTTTTACTAGTCTAATTTTCTACCAAGGCTTTAAACTCCTTAAATAGACTAAAGACTTCAACTTTTCTTTTGAGAAAATAAACAAATGTCCTACTGTAATCATTTATTAAAGAAACAAAATATACAAATTTTGACAACAAAGGAACATTCATAGGAACAAACACATCTGCATTCAAACATAGTCTAAAACCCCAGAAGACTTGTGAGAACTAGAGTGAAAAGTAACATGGTGTTGTTTACCATAAACACAATGTTCACAAAAGTTGAACTCGAGATTACAATCATTAAGGCCTTCAACAAGGCTCTTATATTTCAAGGCTCTAAGACCCTTCTCGCTGATTTTACCAAGTTGTTGGTGCCACAACATTATTTTCTCTACAAGAAGCTTCATTTCCAAGGAATGAGCATCCTTAGGTACCCAAAATGCAAGACCATTAGATGTAGCTACTACAGATTTCTCTAATCTATCTGACAATGAGGATGAAGAATCCAAAGAGTTCTTCTTTGGTTTTTTAGAGGAACTATTTCACTCAACCGTGCATGCATCCATCTTGAACAAGGTGCCAATCCAAACACCCTTAGCCAACACCATAGCTCCTCATGTCATCTTGCATCCTCCACTTGAGAAAACAACTTGCACTCCCACATCACTCAGTTTACTCACAGAAAGTAGGTTTTGTGCCAAACCTGGGATATCCAATACACCATCAATCCCCTTCACTCTTCCATCAGGACATCTTATTTTTACTCTTCCATGACCAACAATCTCCAGGTGAGAGTCGTCACCCACATACACCTTCCCACCATCATATTCTTCATACTTCAAAAATGAACCTCTGTGAGTGGTCATGTGGAAAGAAGCACTTGTGCATTGCTAAAGTTGTGACAAATGCATTTGTGTCATTTTGAGAGGATTTATCAAAGTTGAAATCAAAGAAACTCTTTTTTTCTTTCTCCTTTTTCTCTTCCATGCATGATTTTCTAAAATGACCATATTTTCTGTAGTTCCAACACTCGAAGTTTTCACTGTTAAACTTCTCCATTTGGGTTCTACTAGATGTGCTTTCCATCATTTTCCTACAACAAGGTCACAAAATATTCTTCTGCAAAACTCCCACTAAAACAAAGATCAACTCAAAAAACCCTTCAAACCCAACAACAAAATCAAAGTTGGCCAGGCTCTAATACCAACTAAAAGGAAGCCAGGTGAGAGAAAGCAATTTCCTACACTAATCTAAGTAGGAGAGAGTTGCAAAAATTTTGTAAACACCTTTAACTCTTATAGATTTAGATGCACATTCATATCATAAGCAGATAAACAAAGAACTCATAACACAAAGATTTACATGGGGAAAACCCTTTCAGGAGAAAAACCCTACACTCCAAAACATAGCTCAATTATATTATTCAGCAAAAAATAAACAATTACATTATAATTGCAGAGCTATGCTCTTGCAGGAGTCTTCACACTTCTTCACAACTCTGGATTAATTTCAGCAGCATAACGGTACTTCAATAAAACAGCAACATACTTCTCCAAAATACAAGTGCTAAATATATAACAGCTTACAATGCATAAAATAAGCATTTCTAAAACAACTTCCAAAGGCTGAACGTGCAACATGGAAAGCGCCAAAAAACATTGACGCACAACAATAAGTTTCCAATTGTCATGACATGCAACACTGCAAAATTTGCACTTGCCAAAATAATTGCACCTTGAAAACTCACATTCCATGCAAACTCAACATGGAAATAGAAAGAACCATTTATGCACAACTCCACCTGTAAAAGAAAAACTTTCCAACTTGAATCCTCATCTGAATAGAAATTGCAAGTTTTAAATTACAAAGAAAGAGTGAGAAAATCAACAACTTTTAATATTTATAAAAATCAAATCTTCGGAAAAATAAAAGGTTGAGACACCCTCTTTTTCCAACAAGGCCGACACTCATCTATACAACAAAGCCAAAAACAAATAAGTGTGACTACAATGGAGGAATCTATATTTTTTGTATAATCATGAGGATTCCCATTCCAAGCTGAAGGGAGACTAGTATATATTGTTTATATTATGATTTTAATCTATCATGTTCCCAATACCAATCAACTTCAAGGGGAGTGGATTTTCATTCTTTTACCATTGTGTTGATCAATGTTAATACATGAAGCATAATGTTTCACCGCCATGCACGAATTTTTACTATTTTAAAAATATTTCTTCTTTATGTAAATGAATGTATTTTTATTTAAAGACTAGTATATAGCATAAAATTGTGTCAAACGTTTGTTTAGTTAATTCAAGTTAAAATAATAAATCAGGTCAACCAATAGGAATTTGATTTCAAATTCTAGAAAGGGATCAATTTTGTGACCACAAGGTCATGCTCCCATGTCCACAAAAATGATTAGGATGAGAAAACAATCTATTAGAATTAGGTTTCATGTACCTTTCAATTCCTAGTGCTCATGTTTATTATGTCTTTTATATTAATTGTGTGCCTTGATGAAAGGGGAAACCCACTTGAGGTGGCACTATATGTTATGTGTAAATTGTATTATGACAACATGTTAGAATATATAAGTCATGTAAGATTTATAAGAACATCTATAACATTGTAAAATGTGTAAGAGATTCAAGACACACATAACATGTAAGAAAGCTCCAAAGTAGGCTAGAAAAGTTATATATGACTTTGAGAAACTTGTGATGCCTAAGAATGATGGATAATGGAGCTTCTTTGAAATGAGGAATGACTACAAACTGGAGCATCCAAAATTTTGGGTGACCTGTGATATAAGGTATATATTTTACATTAATTTTACTAGTCCATTGTGGATGGGCATTTAAAATTTAAATCATTGGTTTAGGCAATGTTTTTTCTCATAGTCTATTGGCTCATGGTTTCCTACTTGGGCTTGATCTATACATTTGATGCTTGGGATAAAAATGTGTAGTACCTATATATGCATGTGGTTTATGTTTCATGAAAACATTAGATATATTTGATGATTGAGATTGGAGGAGTGAGTACATTGATGTTGTACACTAGTTCGCCCTAGTGTTGGTTTTTATTAATAATACATTGAATTCTCCTTTTATGTTGGGATTTTTTGAAAATGGTTTGTCTAGGATATATAATTCCATGTGATTTGTGTACCAAATTTTATTGCATGTTTGATTATCCTTTTGAAAAAATTTAGACCATGGCCTATTTACAATTTGTCTCCTCTAAATATTAAAGTGTGATTTTTTAGTTCTATATAGCTTCTCTATTCATTTGGTAATTACACTTGGCTAGCTCATGAGATCCTTATGAATTTTTCTACTATTCTTATTTGAGTGGGAGCTATGAATAGGATAGATCTTATTTCAAGATGATAATGGAAAAATACATCAAGTTTGGAGAAGGATAAATTTAACAATACAAACTTTTAGTTATAAATAAATAATATATAAAACTTTTGCATTGACAACGATCTATCAACTTTAGTTTCTAGAAATAAGTCCAGTACTATAAAGTATGAATAATGGGTTGAGTTGTATTATGAATGTCAAATCCTAGTTAGTATTTTTAATTGGATTTTATGTTTCTAAATGTATTGAAGAGCTTGCAAAAATTATCCTCTATAATAAGTTCAAAAAACTATACTAGGTGAAAGTCTTGATAAATGAGTATTTTCAATGGAAGAGGCTTTATTATGTATGTGAGAAGTGATGATTCTATTGCACTATGTTTGAATGTATTCAATCTCATTTTGATCTAGTTATATTCCACAAGAGTACAAATAGATGTTGAGGACCAGTGTATTACACAATTCTATTATTTTTTAGATTTGTAGGATAACCTATTTATGCTAGTAACAGCACAATGATTGAGCTTAAGTAGATGGTGGGTTCTTTATTCTCAAAGGAGTTGAAAAGAAAATTTTCAAATTATATTAAATATGCAATGTTTATAATGCTTATATCAAAGAACAAGGTAAAGAATAACAACACATAAAAATATAAGTATTCTAATAAACTCAAAATTTTATCTAACAATGACAATTTAGGCCACATAAAGAAGGATTGCAAAGATAAAAAGAAGGGGAAAAAAATAATCAAATGATGTTTAGATTTAAGAGATTCTTACGAAGACAATTATGACATGTTTCTAGTAACCCTTTCTATCCATGAATTTTAAAATTTATTAATTATTGACTCTAAATCCTCTTCCACATGACACCCATATGAAGTAGTTTTCTAATTGTGCGAGCATAAATGGTGGAAAGGTTTATTTTAGTGACAATAAATTCTCCAATATTATCACACATGGTAGATTCAAGATCATATTTATTAATGGGATTGCTAAGGAGATAATTAAGGGCCTCTTCTTATTTTTATAATATTTGATAATGAAGGGTCTAAGATGGTTTTTGGAGCAAGGGATTCCTTGAAAGACATTAGTGAAACACTTCTTATACCCTTTTCTATGCATGAGTTTTGAAATACATTAATGATTGACTCTAGAGCCTCTTTCCACATGACTCCACATATGAAATAGTTTTCTACTTATGAGATCAGTTATGATGGGAAGGTTTATCATAGTAACAATAAATTCCTTAATATTCTAAGACATGGTAGTGTTATATAATATTTAGTAATTGGAGTTCAGTAAGGGAGGAATTGAGAACCTCTTAAACATCAGCAGGTATATATATTTCGCAAAACAAGTATGTAGCTGATTTATTGGAGAAGTTTAGAATGGTGGCATGCAAAGCAGTTGCAACCCCATAAGCTCTTGGTGAGAAATTAACCAAGGAAGATACAAGTCCCAAGGTTGATGCTACTTTGTATAGAAGTTTGGTTGGTAGCCTCATGTACCTCACAACCAGTAGACCTGATATTTTGTATGTTGTGAGCCTCATCTTTTGGTTCATATAGGTTCTGGACACGAGTCTCATTGGCGGGCTACTAAACGAATCTTGAGGTATGTGAGTGGTACACAGAATTTTGGTACTCATTATTTTCCCACTAAAAAGTTTGAGCTTGTTGGTTACACAGACTCTAATTGGGCTAGTTCAGTTGATGATAGAAAATCAACATCTGGTTATGTTTTCTCATTTGGTTTTGGAGTTGTATCTTGGAGTAGTAAGAAACAGGTAACAACGGCTCTCTCTTCAGCAGAAACATAATACATTGCAGCTACATCAGCAAGCTCTCAAGCAGTATGGATTAGACGGATATTAGCAGATCGACATTTGGTTCAGGAACATCCAACCATTATTTATTGTGATAACAATAACACTATTGCCATGACAAAGAATCTTGTGTTTCATGTCAGAATGAAACACATAGAGATCCGATGGTTCAAGATGGGCAAATGGAATTACAGTTCTGTCCTACATGTGAGCAAGTTGCAGACATTTTTAGCAAAGCTCTTCCAGAAGCCAGTTTTCTTGCTTTGAGACATCAGTTGGGACTCACCCCTATTGATCATTCAGGGGGAGATTGAAGATATCAATGAGTCAATTCTTTTAGTTTTAAAGCAGCTTTTAAAGCAGTTTGCATACTGCGTATATTTCATTGATTTAGTTTTAGTTTTTAACTTTTCTACCTTTAAAACTGTTCACTGCATCTTTCCTTAGGTTTAGTTTTAAGCTTTGTTTTTATTTTCCTTTATCTAGTTTTTTCTACAGCCTATTCGCTGTCTCCAAAACTAATTATATAGAGTCATATTGTAGCAAATCTTACACAGTTGAATAAAATTACAGTTGTTCATTCTTTTCAGTTTGCTGTTGAGTTTTTCAGTCTGCTGTTAAATTATTTTCAGTATAGTGTTAGTGCTTTTCTTTTCAATCTTTGAAAGAGTGGCATTAGGAAGTGAATATATTTGCTAACACAGGGAAGAAGGTCAGTTGCCAAAGATAAAGATATTTGGAAGAATGTTTTGGTTTATTTGTGCTTGTGGCTGAATTTGTAATCTAGTTTTGCATTGCACATAACAGCAATCTCCCATGGAAGGACACAGCATAGATATAACGTAACTTATAACATTAAGATGTATCTGGTCAAATAAAACTAAACAATGTCGGTTGAGTGATAAGTGTTCTTAATAAAGTAGCATTCCGATCATTACAGTAGTAGAAGATTGAATTTCCAATCCCCACAAAATAGAGTGGAATTAGTACTAGATTGGACTGAATGTAGATCACACCGTGATGTAGTAATGCTCCATATAACAACTCTCTCCCTTCACATTAAAATATGTCCGCCATGAAAACACTCATCTTCGCCGCTGCAGTCACGTGGTATTCTTTTCGACTCTGTATTGTACAGGAGTGTTGACACAGAACAACATGTGATTTGTTCCAATAACTAATGAGGATCTAATGGGACCGAAGATAAAATCTAATATAGTAAATTAAATTAAGAGAGGGATTATTACCTGCACTATAGGTAATAGTGATACTGACGATAATGGTATGCCCATGTGAGGAGGGCCCTGCAGCTCAGAATCTGAAGCAGCTGGAGCATAATCAGAGTCATCGTCGTCATGGTCACCATATTTCCTATACACTGCACAGATACACGCCTCTCTGCATCAATAAATTCCTGCTAAGGAAGAGGACTTGGGATTGTAGCTAACTTCCTAATTGAGTCAGGAGACTCAAATCAAGAAACAACAGCACAAGAAAGGCCATGGAAGTGAAGGGCTGAGAAAGGGCTTTTTATATATTGCAAGGCACGCCCTGGTTCGTGGCCGCCCCGCTCGTAGCGCATGGTGAGAGCGTGGGCAACCATGGCCTTCACAGTATTACTTTCTCCCCGTGTGGACAAAAGACATTTCACTTTCGACTCAAGCGGCGGGGTCCACCAACCGTAAATATCACTCCCTTTTTTCTGAGTGTTTGGTGACCACAGAGAGATTATTTCAAATCCATGATGGTGTCTACCGTCCAATACCAAGCTCAATACGACGAGTCTCTCAGGACTGTGGCCATGATCCAATTTCCATTCTGCCAATAATATTAATACCCTCTTTCGCTAATAAAGTGGAATAGTTTCATGAATCACTCACATTTGAAATTGCAACAAATGACTTAACAGGATATATTTCGGTCTCAATTCAGTAAAACCTCTTCTCACTTTTAAATGAAGGGAAGGTAGGCTATTCTTTTACCATGATTACAAGATGCAGCCATAACAGAATGTTTTGGCTTAAAAAGCCCGAAATCAACCTTATGTAGGCTATTCTTAAAAAAGAGCTTGTGTCTAAGAGAATTTGACTTTTTTAAAAGGAAATTTAGTGTAATGGTGAAATTTGTATATTCATGTTAATTTTAATTTGTTACAATAGAATTTCAATCATCTTAATATAATTATATATTTTTCTATTAAATTAGGTTGTCAGTTTGATTTTTATTTTTATTTATTTCATTTATTTATACACACAGTCTCTATATTCATTATTGATTATATTCATGGTTTAACTCATTTTCATACATTTATTCCATATTTTAAAATTAACATTTTATCCACATTCTCATAATATTTAAAATTAGATCTAATTTAAAATTTAAAACCCTAACCCTTTATTACTAGCTATTGTCATATGTGTTACCCATATTTGTGAGTTATTATTATATTTTAATATATAACGACATATAGTGTGTCATTAGTAAAATTTTAATATTTTTAATTTATTTTTAATAATTATTTGAAGGAAATGTATTTATTGTTTTTACATCAAAATTGATTTTGTATGAACAATATATTAAATATAAAAGATTGTATTATTTTTAAATTAATTTTATTTATCAAAAATGTTTTTATAAATATGTTATCTTTCAAAAACGTAAGAGATGAAATAGAAATATATAAATTTTTTGTGCTACAACATAAAAATATCTTAGTTTTTATTTTAAAGCAATGGCTTTGTGTTAAGTTTATATGTGAATTTGGGTAGAAAAATAGACAATTGATCAAGTTCAAACCAACAACTTTTTAAGTATTAAGTTATGTAAAAGTTATTTTTATATTATAGTAATAAGGGATTGAAATGTGGAAAATAATTATCTTAGTTTGTCTTAACCTCAAATTTATAAGAATTAGGAGATCATTGAGATAAAAAGAAGTACAATGAACAATTCAAATATGTATTTGGAAAACCCAAATGTACAAATGAGGAAGCCTTGCATATATAAGAAAGGAAGAGGCAATTCACCTATGATGTAGACTGACAAGTGCCCTATGATGTGGCACAAATTAGTAGACAAGTGTCTTATAGGTGTCAAGCTTACAATCACTTGGAATGTGCAAACCAAAAACCTATTTGACCAAGTCATCAACCTTGGTTGAGTGACCTTTGAGGTGAGATAGAAAATCTTCTAACCTCAAAAGTTATGTACATGAGGTTTACCAAATAACATGGTAACCTCTAGAGGCATAAAGGTTGCACGTTCAGTTAGGCAAGATGTTGTCTAACCTCATCAACCTAGGTACATTTAACTATAATGAATAGATAAATTATTCACTCTAACACTCCCCCTTAAGTGATACTTGGGGAGATCACAAAAGTGAAATAGATAGAAATGGGTCCCAGCTACAAGGCATGGTGAGGTACCCATGTACAATGCAATCTCTCACAAATGGAGAAAAAGGAGAAAATTTAATGAGAAAAAACTCATCTCTAAAAAAGAGAAAGAGATAGATTTAAGACCTTTTGAAAAGATGTCCCATGATGATAGGGACATCATGATGAAGAACTCTTGAAGCATGTTGAAGCTATAAACTTTGTTGAAGATGAACTCGTGTCTTCTAGAATTAACAAACCTCCAAGAATTTTAGATTCATATAAGAGATATGAATCATCGAATGAGTGAAGATATGAACACTCCTCAACCATGAATATAATGATGTATATGAAGCTAAAATTACATATAGTACTATGATTCTGGAGTAATATATGAGTGACATGTGTACACTACTAAAATATGTATCATTGTGCTCTACGTAAGTACTAGAATATCCTAAAATATAATCCACTGAAATAATCCCCCAAAAAAGAGATCAAAATAGAAGGTCTATGAGACCCCCAAAAAAGAAGATTCCTCAACTACTTCATTGAAAGAAGCATTAGCATAAAACTATCATAATCCCCCCTTAATGCTAAGAGAAATAAGCATACCAACTGAAATAGGTCAAAAAAGTGTGCATGGAATGTAGATGGAGATGTATGTCCAAAAGATGTAAAAGAAATTAAAAAAGGGTGTGCATCAAGGCACAAGCGAATGAGGCAAGAATCATGAAGATTCATTATTGTTATGGAAAATCAAGATAACACACACTATGTTGTGAGAATCATGAGGATCCATAACTGTGACATCAAATCAAGGCTCTACACAACCCCCCATTAAACTATATAATTTTTTGCGTATAAAATTCACAAATTTTTTTCCTAAGGAGCACATTCAATTTTGGTGGCACTTTATATGAGTGTATTTACAAAATTATTTAGTGTTTATGAGTTCTTACAAGTTTATGTGATGAGGCAGATTAAGAAGACATGGATTAAATATGTCTTTGAAACTTCAAAAAAATGACAAAATCTTAAAATGAAAACCCCCTTACAACACTTTATTGGCTTATTACAAAATTATCCCCTCCTCAAAAGCATTAAATGATAACTAGTTGATAGTAATTACTAGGTATAATTATTTTAACTAATTGTACCATAGAAAAAAGGCAACTTGCTTGATTTGGGAATAATTGATGATAAATTGGACTTAATAAGGCCTTGATTTGGTGTTGTGAGGTTTTTTTCATGTCCACACTAGTTCTTGGACCCTTTCAAATGCATTTAACGATGTCTTGTAAAGGTTTTGTAAAGTGTTGTAAAGGACTTTCGCACCTCTCTAGACTTAATGAACCCATTCTCCCTTAATTAAACATTATAAAATGTATGTAATTGCATCTTCACATCAATCTAGAAGGCTTGTGAATTAAACTTAACTTTGGTTTAGTGTTGTAATGTGTCCTACACATTCACATTGGATGGTGTGCCTTTCTAGGCTAAGTCAACCTCATTTTAGTATTGTAAAGTGTATTTAATCACACTTTCACATTGAATTTTGTCTCCCAAGCCCTAATTGGTCTTTAACATCATCGCTAATAGGTCCCTATTACCCCATATTGTGCATCTCGAGGAAATATTTGATGAAATAGCTGACAAGGTCACTATATAAATTTGATTTTCTTATCTCCCAACAACACGCCTAGAAAATGGGCCCCTTTATGACTAATTCACCATCTATGGAAAATGAGTCCCTGCCAGGTGGGAGTGATTCACCCAAGGTGGCAAATTAGTCCCATTTGGGCCATTTTTTACTTTTGAGTGGGAAATTTTGGGATTTAAGTTTATTATTCTTTCATGTTGGCCTCAGGGATCCAATTAATGGGAAAATAAGTTGAATTTCCTATAAAATTAAGTCTCTAAACCCTAATTTACATCTCTTAACTCATTCGCACATCTTTTCTCATTCATTCATCATCTATCTTCTCCATCAAGTCAAGCAAGTTAGGGTTATTACATTCTAAGTCATCAAGATAGCTTCCAAGGACATTCAAGGGTGGATTCTTCATGTTTTGCTACATAAATTCAAGATCAAACATTATGGGATGTTATTGACTCCATTGTTTCATGCTTTCTTCATTTTGGTTTAATTAGCTAAAAAGAGGTTTGAGCAAGGCAAACCCCCATGCCCTAACATCCAACATTTCTCTTCCGTGTCTTGTGTGTTTGCAGATTTAAACATCTTGAAGGCTTGAAAATCATTAAAGATCAAGTTGAAAAAAATTTCAAGTCATCTCTTCATTAGATAAGGAAAAATATCATCAAACAGTCACTTTTAGGCCCAAATTTGACAGTTTTAGAACCAGACACCTAAAGAAGTAGAAAGTGTAGACCGAAGGCTCCTGTTTCCACTTTTGAATCTTCAAAAATTTAGAAGTGGACTCATTCACCATTAGTGGAAAATGAGTCCCACTCCCATGCCTTATTTTGGTTTTCTACATTTTTGGATACTCGTTTTTCTGAAACAGGCTCTAGAACAGTTTCCTAGATCTGGAACTAATTCGCCCAAAATGGTGAATCAGTTCTAGTAGGCCAAAATTTTAGCATCAACAGTATTTCAAATGTCATTTCTAGTCTCCAAGAAGATCTTAGGTGCACCTCTTTAGTTTCATCCATTTTTGTTATAGTTTGCTTTCATTTCCATGTGTTTTTACATATCACTTCTTGGGAAATAAAATTCAACCATTGATCATTCCCCTATTTGTGATGAAGTCCTTTTAGAAGAACCAACCTTAGAATGTCAAGAAATTTTGGTTTTTAGTTCTCCTCAAAAGTCTCCTTCTAGGGAGGATATCATGATACAAGACAAGGCTAACATTGACAATAACAATATTATCCCCTTACATGACAATGAAAATTCCATATTACACTCTCATTCACCAAGGGATGTTAATATTATTCAACCTGAACTCATCCTTTACCCACCATCACATAAACCTCCACCTCCACCTAAACCCGAGTTTAGTCTTTACCCTCCTAAGAATAATGTTTTGCAGCAACTGAGTCATAATATTATTGCTCATACATATAACACTCGAAATAATCCACACCCACCACAACAAACCCTCTCAACACCATTACATTTTCCTAATCCCATTTTTCCTAGAGATCCTCGATTAAACTCACACATTAGGGAATATGATCTTGTCGAAAAACTTAAGAATACTCCTACAGAAATATCCCTATGGGATTTAATTCAGAATTCACCAAACTATAACACCATACTTCAAATGGCCTTACAACAAGTTCCTATCCCTTCTAATGCACAACTACATGACATAGCAGCTCTAATTTGAGGATTGAATGTTGACATTGTTTTCCACCAAAGTTAACTCCACCCTTTGGAAGTACAAAAACAAAATGTTTCTTTCATAATCATATCTCAATACAAAAGAATAGGGATAAAGAAAACCCTTGTTGAAAATGGTTCCTCCCTTAATGTGTGTAGTGTAAATATTTTGGATAAACTACATGTGGAAAAATCCAAAATTCAATCTAATTCCTTGTCTATCCAGGGATTTGAGAATGTAGGAAAACAACCACTTGGTGTGATCACTTTACCTCTTATAGTTGGGAAGGTTACATTGGATACACCAATCCATCTTATTCCTAACGATCTTTCTTATAATCTCATTTTAGGCCGACCATGGATTCATGCAATGAATGGTATGCCTTACACTCTTCATCGTAAAATGAAATACATTTATGACAACAAAGTGCACATACTTGATGCTGACCCCGACCCAAATAGTTCTTTGAAAATTGAGAAAAATAAAGAGAATCATTTAAACACAGTGACACTGCCTACACAAGTGCAACCTGTTCAACAAAAAGACAAAAAACAACATATTGAACAAGTCACGAAACTATTAGAAGATGGTGTAGGAGCACCCATCTATTCTCAACTAAAGTTGATCAAGTTAACATGAAGATAGGTTTTCTTAGGATTTTTTGGTCTTATGATGAGTCAAAAATGTCAAAAGGACCATTAGAATCTGTCTAGGAGTTCAAATTTTGCAAAGCAATGTAATGTTGCAAATAATGCTCAAAAGATGCAAAATATGTAAATAAGGTTTATGAAGAGTTTAAGGGTGTTGAGTCTTATATTATGTCAAATAAGGTCTTTTTTTTATCATGTCATATTTTTTTGAGTCATATTTAATGGTTTTTTGGAGCTTAAGGGGTTAAAGTTGCAAAAATGACAAAATTGCCAAAATTGCCAAAAGTTGTAAATGTAAAAAATGTAATTTTCTGGAAGCTCAATGGTCAAATGGAATGTGAAAGGTAGTTAGTAATTTTGGAGGGAATTTTTAGGATGAAAATTTATAAATATATGTCCCCCATTGATGTATGAGGTTTTTGAAAAAAAATTTGAAAAAGATTCAGTACAAAGACCCTATTTTGCTTTGAAATTTCGTGTTTTGCATTTAAATTTGAATTTGCAAGCCATTGTATGGGATAGTATAGTAACTCCTTGATCAAAAAACTTTGAAATTAGTTGGATAATTTTTTTATCTTTGAATTGAATTCATTTTGAGGGCATTACTTTGAATTTTAGCGGATTTATTGGCAAATCTTTGTTGATAGGCCTGTAGGTGAAATTAGAGATTTTGAAGCCCTAAATCATGGAATAAATCCCATTCCATGTACTATATTTCTTGTGACTAATTGGAATGGTCATAACCTATTAGTATTAGGATTTTATATTATAGGGTTGACTGTGTATGAAGAGTTTGGGGCAAAAAAGTGTGACTATCCTGAAGAAAGTGATGAGTTAGAGTGTGAAAAAACATGGTTTTGAGTGAGAGTGAAGGCTATGTGAGGGTGTTTAGAGTTTTTTCAGACATAATAAAGTGTTTTGGATGTTGTTTCAAAGTTGTATGTGATTGGAAACCAATAAAACCAATAAACCCTACCCTTTCCAAGAGAAAATGAGGGTTTTGAAGAACAACGATTAGATGGAGTTGTATGATACTAAAACCCAGTGAAAAGGTCTTTTTGTAGTCTACCTTAGAGGTCTGGCTGGTTGTTCAAGGTTGGTGAAGAGTTTTAAGAGGAATTTCTTTGAAAAATAAACCTATTTGAAGGTCTATACAATGTTGTTTCAAGGGTTTGAGAGATTTGTCCAAAAGGAGTATTATGTGAGATTGTAATATGTTTGAGATGCCTAAAATGGGTATTTAATGTGTCAAGGGATTGGATTTGGAGTGATTCTCTGACAAGAGAAGTTGTGCAAACTAGGTTTGGAGTCCTAATTATGAAAGGGTAGAGTTGTATTGAAAAGGTGACTTTTGAAGGTTTGGTGAATCTTTTGTTGTTTGATTATAAATTGAATTGTGTTGATTGTGAAGGAAACCACCTATCCCTACATCAATTGGTATCAGATCATAGGGAATAGGTCATTTGAAGATTGAAAGTTGTTGATTGAAGAGAAGAAAGTAAGAAGTTGAATAGTAACAGTGTCAAGATACCTCCAAAAAAAGATAATGTGGTAAGAAAGATGCAAGAGATGGAAGAAAAGATGGAAAGGGAGATGAGAAAGATGCAAGAATTCCAAAAGAGATTTGCAGCAAGGTTGGAAGATGTTGAGACAGGATAAAAGAGATGAATGGTTATGAGTGAGGATGGTGAAATTGCAGATGAAGAAGATGTTGAAGAAGAGTTATATGTTGAATAGCAGAAGATGGCAAGGCTTTTGAAGGCAGTAAAAGGTAGCAAGTACCAGGTAAAAGTTGAATTACCAATGTATGATGGTACTTTAGATGAAGAAGAATTGTTAGATGGGATTTTTGCTTTAGACAATTTATTTGAATGTGAGGATATTTCTAATGATGAAAAACTAAATATGGCAAGGCTTTTGAAGGCAGTAAAAGGTAGCAAGTACCAGGTAAAAGTTGAATTACCAATGTATGATGGTACTTTAGATGAAGAAGAATTGTTAGATGGGATTTCTGCTTTAGACAATTTCTTTGAATGTGAGGATGTTTCTAATGATGACAAACTAAAGATAGCCAAGACTAAATTGAAGGGACATGATTTGGTTTGGTGGGATTATGAACAAGCAAAGAGGAGAAGAAGAGGCAAGTCAAACATTTCTTCATGGGATAGGATGGTAGCTAGGTTAAAGGGTAAATGTTTTCCTAAAGATTATGCAATTCAAATGTCAAAGAAACTTCAAGATTTAAAGCAAAGAGAGATGGATGTGAAAACCTACACTAATGAATTTTATAAACTTAGTATAAGGGTAGGACATGTGGTTGATGATGTTGAGAAAGTGGCCAAGTACCTTAGTGGATTGAGATTTAACATCCAAAATGAAATAAGTTTGCTTAATCCAAAAACCATTGAAGAATGCTATTAGATGGCAATAAGGGTAGAAGAAAAGGTTAAAAGAAGACAAGAAAAATCAACAAGAGGAAGGGGAAGCACTTCAAGAGGTAAAGGCACACTTTATTCTTCAAGAAAAGTTAATGAAAGTCAAGGTGATGAACAAAAAGAACAAGAACTATTTGCATATTTCAAAGGTAGATTCAGGGGATCAAGAGGCAGATTTGGTGGAAGGAATCCTAATACTTTTGCAGGAAAGTGTTATAAGTGTAGTGAGTATGGTCACCCTACTTGGAAATTTCTAGAAAATATTGCTTAAGGATATGTGTAGGATCATGATGGGCCAAAAAGTGGCAATATGATGGGTATGTGTAGGGTATGTGGCTGATGACTTTTTTTACCCAAAATTGATGAAATGAAAAGGGTTTTTAAAGGAGATTCTCATCTTTCCACCAATATAAATTATGCTTTACTTTGAATTTAATAAATAATTATTATTCATTTTCTATTTGAATTACGACTAAAGTCTGATTGATAGGTTGATTGAAAAACATTTATAGCTTTCAAATGGTATCACATTTTTTGAATCAAACATGTGTCACATTCTATGCTTCACATACCATAAAAAAAGAAATGAATTTCATGAATTTTTGACCAAGTTAAGGTGGTCGACATATGATTTTTATATTTTTTAAAAGTTGTAATAAAAAATTCATAATTAGTTATTTACTTGGAAAAATTACAAAAAAATATGCATCACATCGGGACATGAGTCCTCTACTTATATCTAAAATCTTATAAAAAATATTATCATTTTATTGTGGTTAGGGTGGTCGGACAAACACCTACTTCTTATTTTTTCCCTTAAATTTAAGTACTACTACATTGAAATTTTAAATTTTCACCAAATAGATTTTTTTTAAATAAACCTACTATTTAGAAACTACATTCAATTTTCTACAGATTCTATTCTTACATATATTTGAAATAATATAGATAACTTATTCAAATTTTTAAGTCAAGTTGCCTAACTCTATTTTTTCTAATTTTTTTGCCACTTAAGGGCCTATTTTTTCCATGATGATCCTGCACATACCCTTAAACATCTAGTGGTGGAGAAAGGAAGAATGAAAGGAGAGCTCAGATTGTACAAGAGGATGAATGTTTAAGTTCAAGTTCAACTACTCTACATGTTGTACCTAAAGTTGGAGAAAGTCTGATGGTGAGAAGAACATTATTTCAAGCATCCAAGGAGGAAGAGATGGATCAAAGAAGGAAATTGTTCAAGATAGCTTGTAAGTGCAAAGGTAAGGTGTGTTAAATTTTAATTGATTCAAGATCTACAGATAATATAAGTGTCTTGTGAAATGGTTGACAAGTTGCAGCTAGAAAGGATCCCTATTGAAACACCATACAAAGCTTCATTGTTGAGTGATGATCAATCTATTCTTGTTAAGGAGCAAGTATTAGTTGAATTCCAAATTGGTGAATATAGGGAAAAAGTTCTTTGTGATATCTTACCAATGAGTTGTTGCCATTTAATCCTTGGAAGACCATGGAAATTTGATAGATACTCAATCTATGATGGGAGAGCTAACACATATCAGATCATGAAAGATGGTGTCAATTTTATACTAACTCCATTACAGGAAGGTGGAAAGGAGAAAAACAAGGCATCCAAGGTTATTACATTTGGTAAGAAAGAAGTCGAGAGGTTTGTAAGAGATAAACAAGAAGGGAAGGAAACATTTGCAGCCACTTCAAGGATAGAGAATGAGAATACAATGAATATGCAGGCTACCATAGTCATGAGAAGCAATGAAGAAGGTGAGAAAAAGGTGAAAAAGACAGAGTTAGTGAAGGATAAGGGTGAAAAGGAAAGAGGGAATAGAGGTTGGGACAATATTTTGTCATATTGCTTCTAAGAGAGCTGTGGGGAAATCAAGTACTAATGATACAGTGATGGAAAAATTTGTTAGGACAAAGGTATTTGAGAAAAGAAGTCTAAACTGGGTATGTGTAGGGTCATGATGGGCCAAAAAGTGGCAATATGATGGGTATGTGGCTGATGACTATTTTCTTACCGAAAATTGATGAAACGAAAAGGGTTTTTAAAGGAGATTCTCAGCTTTCCACCAATATAAATTATGCTTTACATTGAATTTAATAAGTAATTATTATTCATTTTCTATTCAAATTATTTCAAAAGGTATCACATTTTTTGAATCCAAAACATGCATCACATTCTATGATTCATATACTATAGGATTAAAAAAAGAAAATTTGAATTTCATGAAGTTTTGACCAAGTTAAGGTGGTCAGACATACAAGTTTTTATATTTTTAAAAAAGTTGTAATAAAAAATTCATAATTAATTATTTACTTGGAAAAATATGCATCACATCGGCACATGAGTCCTCTACTTATATCTAAAATCTTTTAAAAAAAATTATCATTTTATTGTGGTTAGGGTAGTCAGACAGACACCTACTTGTTATTTTTTCCCTAAAATTTAAGTACCACTGCATTGAAATTTGAAATTTTCACCAAATAGATTTTTTTTTTGAAACATACCTAGTAGTTTAGAAACTACATTCAATTTGCTACAGATTATATTCTTACACATTTTTTAAATAATATAGATAAATTATTCAAATTTTTACGTCAAGTTTCCTAACTTTGATTTTTTTGAATTTTTTGCCACTTAAGGGCCTATTTTTTCCATGATGATCCTACACATACCCAACTCTATGATGCAAGGAAAAGTGAAGGTAATTCAAGAAAAAGTGAATAGCTCCAAGTGTGAAGTCAGAGGTAACACAGAAGTAGAAGAGTCCAAGATTGAGAAAAGTGTATTTGCAGGTGAAAAGGTAAGTGCCAGGATAGTCATAAGAAAAGGGACAGTTAATAGAAGGTTGACAGGGCAGCCTAAGCAAAAGAGAGAAAAGTTAGGTGATAAATAGATTGGTTGCATAGATGAAGATGCAAGGAAACAATATGTGTTTCAGAGGAAGAGAAAAAGAAACAGTGAAGAGCAAGAGGATGTAAGACACAAGGTGGAGCAGACTATAGTTCATTTCCAAGAGACTTGGAAAATTTTTAAAGGCGGTTGCATGGTGCAAGAGCACCCATCTATTCTCAACTGAAGTTGATCAAGTTAACATGAAGATAGGTTTCCTTAGGATTTTTTGATCTTTTCGTGAGTCAATAAGGTCAAAAGGACCATTACAATGTGTCTAGGAGTTCAAATTTTGCAAAGCAATGTAATGTTGTAAATAATGCTCAAAAGATGCAAAATATATAAATAAGGTTTATGAAGGGTTTAAGGGTGTTGACTCTTGGATTATTTCAAATAAGGTCTTTTTTATCATTTCATAGATTTTTAGGTCATATTTAATGGTTTTTAGGAGGTTAAGGGGTTAAAGTTGCAAAAATGACAAAATTGACAAAATTGCCAAAAGTTGTAAATGCAAATAATCCAATTTTATGGAAGCTCAATGGTCAAATGGAATGTGAAAGGTAGTTAGGAAGCTTGGAGGGAATTTTTAGGAGGGAAATGTATAAATAGATGTCCCCCATCGATGTATGAGGTTGTTGAAAATATTTTTGAAAAAAATCAATACAAAGACCCTTGTTTTGCTTTGAAATTTTGTGTTTTGCATTTAAATTTGAATTTGCAAGCCATTGTACGGGATAGTACAGTAACTCCTTGATCAAAAAACTTTGAAATTAGTTGGAGAATTTTTTTATCTTTGAATTGAATTCATTTTGAGGGCAGTACTTTGAATTTTAGTGGATTTATTGGAAAATCTTTGTTGACAGGCTTGTAGGTGAAATTAGAAGTTTTGAAGCCCTAAATCATGGAATAAAGCCCATTCCACATACTCTATTTGTTGTGACTAAGTGGAATGGGCATAACCTATTAGGATTAGGATGTTATATTATAGGGTTGAGTACATAAGAAGAATTTCCAAGGCGAAAAAGTGTGACTGCCTAGAGAAAGTGATGAGTTAGAGTGTGAAAAAAAATGGTTTTGACTGAGAGTTTGATAAAATAGTGTGACTGAATGCTATGTGAGGGTTTTTAGAGTTTTTGCAGACACAATAAATTGTGTTGGAGTCTATTTCAAAGTTGTATGCGATTGGGAACCATTAAAACCAATAAAACCTACCCTTTCCAAGAGAAAATGAGGGTTTTGACGAATAGCGATAAGATGGAGTTGTATGATCCTAAAACCTAGTGAAAAGGTCTATTTGTAGACTGTCTTAGAGGTTTGGGTGGTTTTTCAAGGTTGGTGAAGAGTTTTAAGAGGACTTGCTTTGAAAAATACACCTAATTGAAGGTCTGGACAACGTTGTTTCAAGGGTTTGAGAGAGTTGTCCAAAAGGAGTATTATGTGAGATTGTGATATGTTTGAGATGCCTAAAATGGGTGTTTAATGTGTCAAGAGATTGAATTAGGAGTGGTTCTCTAATAAGAGAATTTTTACAAACTAGGTCTGTAGGCCTAATTGTGAAAGGGAAAAGTTGTATTGAAAAGGCACGACTTTTGAAGGTTTGGTGAATCTTTTGTTGTTTGATTCTAACTTGAATTGTGTTGATTGTGACGGAAACCACATATCCCTACATTAGAAGATGATTGGGGTTCCTTGGATTTTGAACATGAATTCATGGGCAAGTACAAGATCATACACAAAGATTAGGATAGGGGAAATGAAAAAGCAGACAACCCTTCAAAAGAATCCACCTAAACCACTTTAGACAATGAAAAAAACTACACAACCACCTTTGAAAACACTTATCATCAACCACCAACCAATCCAAAAGGAATGAAAAAGCTTTATGGAAAAGGGTATGAGCTTATGAAACAAATTGGCTATATTGGAAAAGGATGTGGTGCTCATGAACAAGGTATCCACAACCCTATAGACCCTATCACACAAAAAACAACTCATGGTCTTGGTTATTGTCCTTTGATAGAAATAACTAAGCCTTCACTCAACATCAATAATACCAAAAACCATTCCTCTAAACCAACTTTAACTGTAAAGAATCTTGAACTAATCGACACTAGTGGTCTTCATCATTCTCCTTTGTAAACAATCAAACAAAAAACTACACCTTCACTTAATGTCAATGTCATCTCAAAAAACATTAATGATTTGAATTTGTTAGACTTTACACCCTCCTATAAAGGATAAAACAAAATCTTGCAATCTAAGCAATCTTGCTTAGGTATGACATCTTGTACTAAGCAAGAGGTATCTTTGTTGCAACCCACAGAAAAACCTTCTACCATTGATCAAGAGGGTATCTTGTTGAGACTCCTCCAAGATCACTTGATATCTCTTCCTCCAAGAACTTGTAAGAAATACTATTACAATACTTCATTCTGTGAATATCATAGAGTTCATGGTCATTGCACTAATCAGTGTAGGGCTTTGAGTCGTAAAATACAAAATCTTAAGGAGTTATGTGTTCTTCCTTATGTGGGGGCACCTAATTCCTCTAATTGATATTGATTTTCACTCTAGCTTGCATCTCATCATTCCCTTTGGCTCATCCTTGTCTTTCACTAAGTTGTGGCAAGGGGTTAAGTAGCCTTGTCCTCGTATGCCACTTGTCATTGCCTCTTTTGACTAGTCATTAATGTTTCATGAACATATAAGAGCAAGCTTGGGATCTGGACGACATGCCTTAAGTTGGCTTGCATGTGACATACTACCTTTTTCATGATGTAGCTTATCGGAAACATATGACTTGGCATAGGGCTTTCTGAGTAAGCTCTCATGTCTTCTTCTTCCTCTTCTACTTTAAATCAATTTCTCACAGTACTGGTGTTCACAACCATTTTAAAGTGGGGGCATACATCACCACTCACATTTCATTGTGTGATTTCTTTCTTCTTGCGATGCGTCTTTTTCATGGTGGTGTAATTGGGCTTGATTCCATCTAAGAGCATGATACTTCTTTTTAAACATCCTCTCTTGGAAACATTAAGCACGATGTTCCCTAAAGATGAGACCTTGCACAAATTAAGCAAAATCCCTTTGAATAGTCCTTGCACTATTTTGCATTAACAATGTCTATGAGTGTCAATCATATGAAGTTTTCCTCACTTCATGGAGCTCAAAAATCATTTTCCTTTGTGGCTCCTTATTAAAGTTATCAAGAGGTATAACTTTGGTATGGTTGAGAGGGAAGCCCATTTCAAGGCACGACTTTCCCCATAGGCACCTATGTGTTTGTCAGTACATACCATCCATGAGTGTATGTTTCTCACCTTTTGGGCTTTCTCACTTGGTAGATAGCCAAGAGTTTCGTCACCTCAGATTGAGTATATATTTCTAGAAAAATAGCCTAGATCTGATCCACAAGGTGTTGGAAAAATGGTTGAAGTTTGATCCACCTTTTTCATTTTTCCTTTTCTCTTCTTCCTAAGTTCTTTCCATTGCATGATTACATATCTTGTTTCACTTCATATCATACACCTTGTGTGTGTCTTTTTGCACTCATGTCAGCTTGACCTAGAATCTTAGATCCTGGGGGCTTGACTGCCTTCTCGATATTTGTTATCCTAGACCATTCGCATTGGTACAATTGGACCTCTCTTGAATGTCTACTTTAGTGTGAGTTTGAAGCAAGTTCATGCTCTCACTAAAGTAGGGGCTAAATGTACCATAGAAAAAAGGAAACTTGCTTGATATGGGAATAGTTGATGATAAATTGGACTTAATAAGACCTTGATTTGGTGTTGTGAGGTGCTTTTCATGTCCACACTAGGTCTTGGACCCTTTCAAATGCATTTAACAATGTCTTGTAAAGGTGTTGTAAAGTGTTGTAAAGGACTTTCACACCTCTCTAGACTTAATGATCCCATTCTCCCTTAATTCAACATTATAAAATATATTTAATTGCATCTTCACATCAATCTAGAAGGCTTGTGAACTAAACTTAACTTTAGTCTAGTGTTGTAATGTGTCCTACACATTCGTATTGGATGTTGTGCCTTCCTAGGCTAAGTGGACCTCATTTTAGTGTTGTAAAATCTATTTAATCATACTTTCACATTGAATTTTGTGTCCCAAGCCCTAATTGGCCTTTACATCATCACTAATAGGTCCCTATTACCCCATATTGTGCATCTCGAGGCAATATTTGATGAAATACCTAACAAGGTCAGTATATCAACCTTATTTTCTTATTTCCCAACAACCCAGCTAGCAAATAGGCCCCTCTAAGACTAATTCACCATCTTTGGCAAATGAGTCCCTGCCAGGTGGGACTGATTCATCCAAGGTGGCAAATGAGCCCATTTGGGCCATTTTTGACTTTTGAGCGAGAAATTTTGGGATTTAAGTTTATTATTCTTTCATGTTGGCCTCAGGGATCCAATTAATGCAAAAATAAGGTGAATTTCCTTAAAAATTAAGTCTCTAAACCCTAATTTACATCTCTTAATTCATTCACACATCTTTTCTCATTCATTCATTGTCTATCTTCTCCATCAAGTCAAGCAAGTTAGGGTTTTTACATTCCAAGCCATCAAGATAGCTTCCAAGGACATTCAAGGGAAGATCTTTCATGTTTTGTTGTATCAATTCAAGATCAAACATCATGGCATGGTATTGACTCCATTTTTTCATGCTTCATTACATTCTTTCTTCATTTTGGTTTAATTACCTAAAAATGGGTTTGACCAAGGCAAACCCGCATGCCCTAACATCAAACATTTATATTCCTTGTAATGTTTGTTTGGAGATTTAAACATCTTGTAGGCTTGAAAATCATTGAATATCAAGTTGCAAAGCTGTTCAAGTCATCTCTTCATTGGATAAGGAAAAATATCAACAAAAATTTACTTTTAGGACTGAATTTGACAGTTTCAAAACAAGACACCTGAAGAAGTAGAAAGTGCATACTGAAGGCTCTTGTTTTTGCTTTTGAGTCTTTAGAAATTCAGAAGTGGACTCATTTTCCATTAGTGATGAATGAGTCCCACTACCAAGCCTGATTTTGGTTTTCTGCATTTTTGGATACCCATTTGTCTGAAATGGGCTCCAGAATAGTTTCCTAGATTTGGGAGTAATTCGACCAAAATGGAAAATGAGTCCCAGTAGGCCAAACTTTCAGCATCAGCTACATTTCAAATGTCATTTGTAGTCTCCAGCAAGATCTTAGGTGCACCTTTTTAGTTTCATCCATTTTTGTTACAGTTTGCTTTCATTTCTAGGTGTTTTTGCATATCAAAAATGTGTTTTCAAACAAGTAGCATTTCTTTAGTTTTCATTGAATAATCAATATATTTATTTAGTTTTCTGCATTTGGATCATTTCATTCATATTTCCATTATACTTGTATTAGTTTGAGTGAACCACCTAGATTTTGTGTAGGATCTATCTCTCTCCTTTAGGGGAAAAACCCTAATTGAGAAAAAGAGTCATAGTATCCTCAACACACAAAAATATATGGTTCACTAATATAGTTATCAATAACATATAGCACAATGAAATTTTCTAACCACTAGAAAGCAATTAATACACTATATGAAGAAGTACCTATAGTCAAATAGGATTTGGTTAATATAGGAGTTAGGAATTTATTTGTACTAAAAAAATTCATTAAAATCTAATAAAAAAAATGTCAAAATAAATAGAAAATAATTAAGAAATGATAAATATAGGGAGAATGGGGTGCCTATGTTGGAGATGCTTCCGCCATGGAGTTAAAGCTACAACAAATAGGAAACCACCTAATAATAATATTGACCAAGAAAGAAGACAATAAGAATTAGTGCAACCAAAGGAGATGCTAAAGAGAAATCTCTATGTAGCAGAGAGCGTGCACTTGAATAGGGGTCATCCCACCTATGATGTGGATTGACAAGTGCCCCATGATGTGGAAAAAAATAGTAGACAAGTGTTCTATAGGTGTCAAACTTAGGATCACTTGGAATGTGCAAACCAACAACCTATTTGACTAAGTCATCAACCTTTATGACAAGTGTTAAGTGACCTTTATGGTGAGATGGAAAATATTCTAGCCTCAAAAGGCATTTACATGAGACTTACCAAATAACTTAGTAACCTCTAGAGGCCCAAAGGTTGCACATTCAGTTAGAAAATGTGTTTTCTAACCACATCAACCTAAGTGCACTTAAGTATAGTCAATAGATAAATTATTCATTTCAACAAAATTTCTCAAATTTTAAAGGGAAAAATATGATTTCTAGAGTAGAGATGGAAACATTGTTTTTCTCTCAAGATTTATGGGAATAAGTTGGAAATGGACTCCAAGAACCAAATCAAGAAGATTTTAACACATAAACAAGCTCAAAAAAAAAATTAAACGAAACTAACAATAAGTATTGAAAAACACTCTTCCTCATTCAAAATCCTTACATGACTCCATTTTTTTAAAACTTGTAATAGTAACCAAGTCAAAGGAACCTTGAGATATTTTATAGAATGCATATCAAGGTGCCACCAAAGTGAAATTGTTAGACTATAATTATTAAGAAAATGTTTCAATTTGTAATAATGGATTCATAAAATATACAAAAAAATTCACGAGTTATGGAAATTAAGAATCCAATTAGTACTCAAGGAGGGAACTTGTCTAATAATTATTTTGTTAAGAAAAAAATAGCTCAAATATGATTCAATAGTGGTTTCCACTAAATAATCAAACACACGTTATTTTTTAATTGAATAGATAATGAGATGGCTTCAAACACATAAACAATGAAAGATTAGGTCAACAATCAACTCTCTTGAACATGTATTTCAATCAAATGTAAATATCAATGCAAATAATAAGGAAAATAAGCATCTTTCTAAAGGATAAAACTCATCAAGTAGAGGTCATGAAAAAATATGGTAGAGAAAAAAGTTGAGAGAAAGGAGGGTATAATAACAATTATATCAGAGATAATAGAATTATTGAAAAATCAAACATCCATTTTCATTATTAATAGAAGAGTGGACATTCTCAATATAACCACTTAAATTAAATATTTGATATGAAAAAGTAAAGGGCTAATTTCATTAAAGGAGGATAAAGAATGGTTCTGCTCTTATTGCTAGGAAATTAAAAGGATTTATTTTTATTTCATATGCTAGTTGTAATAATCATGTTATAGGAAATGAAAATATATTTTTTAAACTAAGAAAATAATTAATGACAAGAATTTTTTTTAGATATGACAACAATATCAATGAATGGTAAAGGTATTTTTCATATCAAAATAAAGAATGATGAATTTAAGTTCATTTATAACATGAATTAAATAACAACAAATAAGATCAAGATAGAGAGGGGAAAATATGTGAAAAAAAAACACAATGAAACATGCATAGACAAAGAAACACATGGATAGGGGGAAAAGGGGGTTATATAGAAAATTATATGTAGTGAATAAAATATTACATGTATGTCTTTAGATTTGAAGGTAGAATAGAGGATACCCATAACTTATATGATGCTAACAATAGATAAGACAAAAAATAATGTTACATAAATATCTATGACACTTGGCTATAGGAGAACATTCATCAACTACTTTCCTTTCTCAAATATAGAGTTGTTAGCTAGAATTCTTTGCATAGACCTAAAAATGTATATGCTACATAGCTAAATGATGATCAAGATCACACACATCATGATGTGAAAAAGAAAGATATTGTTGAGAAGAAGACACAGAAATGAATCTTGTGCTTTTGCTTAGGATTATTCAAGATCTTACTCAACATGTACAAATCACGAAACATAGAATCATCATGTTTAGAATAATTATTCATGCACATGTGATGCAGTTCATAATTATAAGGCTATCAAACATATTATGAATAGAAAAACAAAACATAATAAAGAGCTCCAATTTTTTTTAGAGTACTAATAGCTTCATGAAAATCATAATCATAATTAAAAACTTACTATATACTAAAGAAAAAATATTTAATTTACTTATGTGTAAAGATGACCTAAAAAATGGTCTTATTATTGTTCTTAGTAGACATGTGGATAAACATGGAATTAAAAATATTCATATTATATCTACCTAGTAGCATATGGAATGAAAGCATCACCAATCACCTTAAGATTACAAATAAATGTCTCACATTAAGGTGGCTCAAGATTATGTGTATGATCTACATCATCATTGGCATACCTAATATGTGTATCAACAATATGTGGAATTGAATAAAAAGTTTGGCATTCAAGTACACAACTAGGAACTTTTAAATCATAATGTACCTCCACATCACCTAAGTAGGGTAAACCATATTCATCTAGGATAACATTTAGGTGCCAAGGGAAAAATTTTATGCTCAACTATAGTAGTACACATCTTGATCTCTAAAACATATTCATCACTCATAAAGAATGATTTGAACTGAGAAATGGTCTCATAACGTTCATAGATACATGTTGATCAAAGAAAGTCATTATTGTAGATATTAATATTCTCAAAATCATTCAAATAACCTATGTAATCTAAATCATAATAAAAATAATTAACATTAAAATAAGAATTAAATGAAGAATTGAATTCTTCAAAACTCCTATTATATATATATATATTGATTATTTTTTATTAGATAAAATTGTGAGAGGGCCCCACACCAAAAAACAAAGCATCAAAACATAAAATTTCAGTGAAAAAGAACAACCCAATCTACCAACACTAAAAAAAAAAACAGATAGGTCAAAAAATTAAACATAGAAAAATACCAGGAAACGAAACACCAGCAATAGACTAAGAGGAATTTGTTCTATGGAGGCTCGCATGAGAATTCCACTCATCTACGATCCAGTTCAACCTCTTGCTCCACATTCCTAGTTCATTATCCTCATTGATATTCTTCGACTCTTGAACCTTTTTCAGCTTCTATGTGTAAAACTCTAGCACCCAAACAATGTCAACATAGGAAAGGAATTGTTAAGGACCAATCAAGAATTGTAATTGAATGGAGCTAAGAATGAAATCTAATACGCAGATACAAAGGAATGATAATGGAATAAGAAATGGAAAGGACACTTATTCTTTGTCGGGCCTCCCCACTTGAGGAAAAAGTTGAATGTGGTCTGGGTAGAATTGGAGAACGTGAATACTGTGCAGAGCACGTTTGCCCACGCTCTCTCCATGTGCTTCACACGAGAACGCCTTCAACCAGTGCGTGTCTTGCCATGTGAAAATTTGAATTGTCCAACCCTCGACTCCTATTGCAATTTAATTATTATTATTTAAATATCTTACCTCATATCCCATTTATCATTGTTTCTATCTTGTGCTGCTGCTTTCGAGTTTGTCAATCAGCAAGTCATCTCAGTTGCGTTGGTGTTGATTGACTTTAGGAGGACAATGTTGATGGTGTTGAAAACAGCGTATCTTGTAGGAAACAAAAGGGGTAGAAAGGTTTATCAATGTAAGAAATAGGGGGTTCAATTTTGAATCAACAATTGGTATCAGAGCAGGTATTTTCTTTTGGGTTTAAGATCTTGTAGTTGGAATTTCGTCAAAAATTATCATGTCAAATTCTAATACCTTGTCCATTCCAAAATTTGATGGAAATGAGTATGATTATTGGAGCATTAAAATGATGACTTTTTTGATAGGAAAAGATTTGTGGGAGATTGTTGAATCAGGTTATGTAGAGCCAGCTGATTGGAATGCCCTCACAGCAAATGAAAGAACAGCTAGAAAGGAGGCTAAGAAGAAGAACTTTCAAGCCTTGTTCCATATTCAAATAGCTATAGATAAGAGTTTATTTCCGAGAATTGTAGGTGCAACGACAGCTAAGGATGCCTGGAAGACTCTAAAAGAAGCTTACCAAGGTAGTGATCAAGTCAAAGTTGTCAAGCTGGAGACATTGAAGAGAGAGTTTGAGAATTTAAAGATGCAAGAAGCTGAAAGTGTGAGTGAATATTGTGTCATAGTTAAAGATGTGGTCAATAAGATGGCCACACTTGGTGAAATTGTGAACAATGTGATAAAAAAATGTGTTGAGGACTCTCACACCAAGATGGAATCATGTTGCCATCATCACAGAAAAAAGCAAGGATTTGACAACCCTTCAGTTCGATCACCTCGTTGGATCTTTGATGTCACATGAAGAAAGACTAAAAGATTCTTTTGGAGAAAATATTGAGAAAGTCTTTTCCTCCAAAGTAGAAATCACAAAGAACGAAGATGGCAGCAATAGTAGCAAAATCAATCAAGGCCAAGGTAAAGGTCAAAATCAGAATAATTCAAGAGGACGAGGTGGTTCCAGAGGAAGAGGTAGAGGCAGATTTGATAAAAGGAATGTTCAATGTTACCATTGTAATAGGTATGGACACTTTGAAAGAGAATGTAGATTAAAAGAAGGTAAAAGTGTTAATTATGCTCAAGAAGCTGATGAAAATACTCTAGATCATTTATTTTTATCTTATGCTAAAGGTGAAAATACTAGTAAAGATGTTTGGTACCTAGAATCTGGATGCTGAAACCATATGTCAAGAAATGGGAAGTTGTTTGCAAGAAAGGATGAAAGTTTCAAATCAAAGATTTAGCTTGGTGATGATAAATCATTGGAGGTTGCTACAAAAGGAGCTATGGAGGTCCACACAAAAGAAGGTATGAAGAGTGTTAAAGATATTTATTACACTCTTGAGTTAAAACATAATTTGTTAAGTGTTGGACAATTGTGTGAGAATAACTATATAGAGTTGTCTTTTGAAAATAAGGTATGTATAATTTATGATAAGAGTCAGGGCAACAGAGTGGTCATAGTTGTGCCTATGACAAAAAATAGGATGTTTCCATTAAGATTTGGTGAGCATAACAACAGTCTTTCCAATATGGCATATGAGGATACAAATTGGTTGTGGCATCTAAGGTATGGCCATTTAAATTTTCATAGTTTGAAGCTTTTGACCCCACAAGCATTAGTTTCTGGCTTTCCCAAGGTTGAAGAGCACAAGGAAGTTTGTGAAGGATGTGCTAAAGGAAAGCATGCAAGGGAAAAGTTTCCAAAAGACATTGCATGGAGGGCCCATCACCCCCTTCAACTTGTTCATTCAAATATTTGTGGACCTATGCAAATGAAGAGTTTGGGTAAGTCATCATATTTTATAACTTTTATTGATAATTACTCATGAAAATGTTGGGTGTATTTTTTGAAGACTAAGGATGAAGCCCTTGATACATTCAAGAGATTTAAAGCACTTCTGGGAAATGAGAAAGGGTGCAAAATCAAATGTTTAAGTACTAATTGTGGAGGTGAATTTTGTTCAGGACCCTTTAAAGATTATTGAGATATGAATGGCATAAGGAGGCAACTCACCACTGCATACACACCTCAACAAAATGGGGTAGTTGAAAGGAAAAACCGCACAGTGGTTGAAATGGCAAGGAGCATGTTACAAACCAATTGAACATTCTCAATTGAAGTCCCACCAATGCACTTGAGAAGATGACTCCTTATGAAGCATGGTATGAGAAAAGGCCTAATATTAATCATTTCAGATTTTTTGGTTGTTTAGCCTATGTTCATGTACCTGATTAGAATAGACAAAAGTGAGTCATGTATTTTTTTTGGGTATAGTGAGGAAAGCAAAGCTTACATGTTATATAATCCTCTCACTAATAAGCTTATTGTTTCAAGACATGTGATTTTTGATAAAGGGGGAGTTTATGGTCATCAAAAAGGCCATATGGAGAAGCCAAAATCTATTTTGAATGATGATGTTGATCATGAGCAACTCACTAATGTTGTTGTTCCAAGTGCTATAATTCCACCAAGTAGCCCCTCATCTAATTCTTCAAGTCCAACTTCAACTCTAAGTTCTAGAAGGAAGGTAAGAAGTTTGAGTGATATTTATCAAAGGAGTTCCAATCAAGCACATGAAGAAAATCCAATAGGTGAATAGTTAATTTTTCTTTATTTACCAAGGCTGATTTTGAACCATCATGTTTTGAAGAAGATGTGCTAATGAGGTTTGGATGCAAGCAATGAAAGAAGAGATGGGTTCCATTCATAGGAATGATACTTGGGAGCTTGCAGAGCTTCCACGTGACAAGAAGATTGGCACCAAATGGATCTACAAGACTAAGCATAACAATGATGGAAGTGTTGAAAGGCATAAGGAAAGATTAGTTGCTAAAGGCTTCACACAGAAGTATGGGATTGATTATGAAGAGACATTTGCACCAGTTGTGAGACAAGAGACCATAAGAATGTTTATTTCATTAGTAGCACAAAAGAATTGGAGCATACATCATATGGATGTGAAAAGTGCCTTCTTGAATGGATACTTAGAAGAGGAAGTATATGTGGAACAACCACAAGGTTTTCAAGTGGAAGGAAAAGAGAATCATGTCTACAAATTGAAGAAGGATTTGTATAGCCTCAAGCAAGCACCAAGAGCATGGTATGCAAGAATTGATGGATACTTTCAAGAGAATGGCTTCAAGAGAAGTAAGAGTGAACCTACCATTTACTACAAACAAGAAGGCAATGTTATTCTTATTATAAGTTTGTATGTTGTTGATTTGTTGTATATGGACCATAGTAGTTCTAAAATGAAAGATGAGTTCAAAATTGCTATGATCAAAGAATTTGAAATGAAAGATCTTAGTCTCATGAAATATTTTTTAGGAATGGAGGTTTATCAATGTAAGAAATAGGGGGTTCATTTTGAATCAACATAGAAAAAAGAAAACAAACACAATATAATATTTTATATCGATCACATGAAAATATTACATAATCTTTTTGAGCTACTGCTCATTAAAAGATGCATACATCTTTCACACAGACTCTCTCAACTCCTTACATGAAACATAAACCTTTAGAACTTTGGCTCTTTCATGAATACAGACTTGCTAATAGCATTGAAGACTTCTAAATTCCTTACAACTACTACTCATTCAAACATACTAAGATGAGGGAACTTCTACTCCTTGACAGACTATTACATCCCCTTATAGCTCTGCAGAGCTGAACTCTTGAGAGCAGTTAACAAAATGCAGATTCAATAATATATATAAATCTAAGCAGCTACGATGTACATAGAATAATATATTTCTTATCACCCAGAAAGTGTGTGAGATCTGGTAGGACTTAATGGAAAATCTTTTCAAATCTATCCAAAGTCTTACTTCAAAAACTTGTTTTTAATGCTGAGATTTGTCTTTAGATACGGAGGCTGATATGGAGCATCTGAAGAGACAAGTCCAACTGGGAGACTTAAAGAAGTAATTGGGATTAGATTTTCCAACACTCCCCCTTAATCACAACTACGAATTCCAATATCCTTTAACATCTAAAATCTTCAGATCTTCTAATAGTAACACCTTCCTTGTGCCAATCTTCCTCTAATGGAAACTCTTTTAACAACTATCATTTTGTTAACAAACTTCAACTGTCTTCTTGCAATTTACTTTATCTGAAAGCTTTACATGCCTCCTACATTCTCAAATGACTTCTTTACCGATCTTCAAATTCTCTTTTTGTTATCTGTTGCTAGTTTCACTAAGGGTTATGGCCATCTTAAATCTTTAGCAATCAACCTTTTCTCATTCTGCTTGGGTGGCAGCTTCACTTCCTCTTCAGAATTTACTAGGCTTATTTTTTATTTTGTGCTTTCTCAAATCTATGGATTCTCCTAGCTTCTAATTTGACTCCTTAAGACTAGCACTCTTCCTTTCTATTCGTGACTTCCAAATATTTCTTAAACTTTTCTCTTATTATTGATGAATGACATATCTTTCCTCATTCTCCAATCAGCTGAAATCTATCTCCTTTTATGGAGGCAGCTTCACACTTGGTAGTGATAACTTCATCTTGAAAAAACCAATCTTCTGATATCAGTGACCTCCTTTCCTATTGATCCAATCTTCTCTTCCACCTTTCTACAACTCATTCGATCTAAAAATTTATGGATTACTCAAATTGGCAACTAGACAAGCCTTCTTTGGTAAATTCTTCACTAACAGCAACAAATCTCTCTCTGATTTGTAATCAACAAGTTTGACAGGTCTTCAACTTCACAAATCCTCCATCTTTGTGAAAGCAATAAATTGAGATTTTTTTTTCATAATTCTTCACATGATCTTCTAATCTTTGACCTTTTCATGATTTACTCATTCTCTTCTGTCTTTTGGTAGTGGTTGCTTCAAGCTCTTCTTTTTCTCTTTCCATGGAGCCCATGATCTTCTTCTTCTACATAATCTCTTTAGGATTATCCAAGCTACACTGGTTTATCCTAAACCATGATCCTTACATAGCTTCCTCTGATGCAAATGAGTAGCTTCAATATTTCTTTGGAAATGACTTCATACAAGTCAGTAGCAAGACTTGTCTTACTTTCAAATAGCTTTAATAAAACATACGATTCCTTCCATGAAACGATGACTTAATCCTTTGACTAGACAAACTTGACAAACCCACGGTCCTTCTTTGTTAAACAAAGTTACTTCTGTAGCCACACCTATAATGCCTTCATTTCTTGGCTTGAATACAAACCATCTTCACTGATATGGGATCCTCCTTGTAGAGGCTAGCCTTGAAAGGCTTCCTTGAGACCCTACGGCTTTGATACCACATGTAGGAAACAAAAGGGGTAGAAAACAAAAAACAACATGACATAATATTTTATATTAATCACATGAAAACATTACATAAACTTTTTGAGTTGTTGCACATTCAAAGATACATACATGTCTTTCACATGGACTCTCTCAACTCCTTACATTAAACATAAACCTTCAGAGCTTCGGCTCTTTCATGAACAAAAACTTGTTAATAGCATTATAGACTTTTTAATTCCTTACAACTACTGCTCATTCAAACATACTAAGATGAGGGAACTTCTACTCCTTGATTCTAGGCTATTACATCCCCTTACAGCTCTATAGAGTTGGACTCTTGAGAGTGGTTAACAAAATGTAGACTCAACAATATATAGAAAGATAAGTAGCTATGATGTACATAAAACAATATATTTCTTATCACTAGAAAACATGTGAGATTTGTGTAGGAGTTAATGCAAAATCTTTTCAAATCTATGAAAAATCTTAATTCAAAAACTTGTCTTAAATGCTGAGATTTTTCTTCAAATACGAAGGCTGATATGGGGCATCTAAAGAGACAGGTCCAACTAGGAGAGCCAATGAAGTAGTTGGGATTATATTTTCCAACATACCTCTAGATTATGAACACAAAATCTAGCTGGTACTGAAAACATGGTGATGATGATGACGATAACAATGACTATAATTATGTTCCAGTCAGTTCTACTTTTGTGTTGAAAGTGCTTCTTATAGCTTTTGTTTATATGTGAAGTCCGACAATCACATTGATCATGACTCCTCATCTTCTACTGTCTCCTCAAGTTTTATTTGTGCAATCTATTTAATCTTTTCATTCTCTCATTGTTGATGATTGTTGAGATTTTATGTATTCAGTTGTTAAAAATAATAAAATTGATTTTTCTCTGCTTTTTTCATGGATGTATTCATTTATCGTGAACCACACAAATCGGTTTGTTTTCTATGTATCTGCATTATTCTCTTCTTTTGGTTTGTTGTTCTAATTATTTATTTTTCAATCTGCTCTTTAAATTCCCAACAAGTGGTATAAGAGCATAGGAGAAGTTGTGGAGATTAAGAAAAGATGGAAGAAGCAAAAATTCAAAAGTTCTCTGGTCAAAATTTTAGGATATGTAAGCTTCAAGTTCATGCTTTTTTAATTCAAAAGGACCTCTTAATTGCATTAGAGGGAAATATGAAGAAGCCTAAGAAAATGTTCAATGATGACAATTGGAATATATTGAACCAAAAAAGGGCTACAACAATCATTGTTTCCTTATCCAACAATTCCCTTTTTAGTGTTGCAATGGAGAAGATAAGAAAAGAAATTTGGAATCGGCTATGCAACATGTATGAGAGGGCTTCCATGACCAATAGAATTTTCTTGCCAAGAAACTCTTCAATTTGAAGATGAAAAAAGGAAATAGTATATCCAACCCTTTAAATGAATTTAATACTATGATCATCCAACTAACTTCAGTGGATATTCATTTTGAAGATAGCATGAGAGTTATGTTGATTTTTTTATCTCTTCTCGATAGCTAGGATGCAGTGGTGATGAAAATCAATAATTCGACATCCATTAGAAAAGGATCTGATGATAAGAAAAATGAAAAAGAATCAATGTTGAAATTTGATGATGTTTCTGCAACTCTTCTCAACAAAGATATGAGAAGATATCAAAATAAAGCACCCAGAGAGGCTTTGTTCTTTGGAAATAGGGGCAGATCATAAGAAAGATCAAAGCATAATCATAGAGGGAGGTCAAAATTGAGAAAGATATCGAAGTCAAGGGACATAAATAATGGTTGTTGGTATTGTGGTACGCCTAGTCATCTTGAAAAGAATGGTTGATCTTATAAGAAAGATAAAAACCAACCAAAGAAAAATGAGGTAAACAACACATATGAAGAAGATGCAAATGCATTAGTGTTATCAATATGTGAAATTACAGCTAATGCATGGGTGTTAGATTCTGGTGTCTCTTTTCATGCCTCTGCATGCCGAGATGTGTTCAAAATCTATCAAGAAGGTAAACTTGCTAAAGGTTTACCTTGGTGAAAATGAATCATGTGATATTGTGGGGAAAGCAAATGTGATGCTAAATATAAAAAATGGAAATACTTGGTTATTGTGGGATGTATTTGACATGTTCCTCAACTCAAGAGGAATCTGATTTCTATAGGAAAACTTGATACTCAAGGATGTAGTGTCACCTTTGAGTCAAACACATGGAAGGTGACGAAAGGAGCCTTGGTAATGAAAAATAACATTTGGGATTTGGTATCTCTTCCACTGAATTGAAAAATATTAAAAAATAGATGGTATTACAAGTTGAAAGAAGAGAATGGTGGCAAGAATCAATGGAGAGCCAAGTTAGTGGTCAAATGATATGAACAAGGAAAGAACATTGATTTCAATAAAATATTTTCACCTATCGTGAAAATGGCTACCATCTGAGCAATTTTGGGTTTAGCAACTATCTATGATCTTGAGTTGGAAACTTGATCTCAAAATTGCATTTCTTCATGGATATTTAGAAAAAGATTGTATTTGTAGCAACTTGAAGGTTTTGAAAAGAAAGGGTATGAAAATGTAGTCTAAAAATTGAAGAAAAGTTTGTATAGGTTGAAGCAAGCCCTGTGACAATGGTACCTCAAGTTCGATTTAGTCATAGTTGAACAAAACTTCACCAGGTGTGAGTCCAATTCGTGTGTGTACTACAAAGTCTTGGAGAATGATGAGTTTTTTAATTTTGTTATATGTTCATGATATGCTAGTAACCGACACTAGTATGAATGTTATCAGCGATCTAAAAGTGAAACTAGCTAATAGGTTTTCCATGGAATATTTGGAAGTAGCAAAAAATATTCTTAGCATGACTACAACTTAAGACAAGTATAAAAGAGAAATTAGATTGTCATGAGACAAATACATCAATAAAGTTCTGGAAAGGTTAAATATAAAGGGGGGTGATCCCACAATAGTGGTTTACAATTTTTGGCCAAACTAGACACTGAAATAATTTTTTTTAACTAAATCTTCACTTTTGGGCAACTATAGCGGCTAAATCGTGAGGAATTTGAAGATGATGCAAACTAGAGTTTCATGAAATTTTGTCTTTAGATTCTAAATATATTTTTTTCAAAAATTTTGGAATCATATTGCACTTCTTTTTCCATCTCCCACAAAAACTAATTTTTTTTAGAAAATAACATTTTTTAAAAGTGACTCTCACCGTATAACGCATAATTTTTTTCCATGAAGGATAAAATTCTAATTCTTTCGAATTTAGATTTGTAACTCTGATATCTAGTGCTTCCACTTGGTTAGATAGTTTCTTATTGAATATTTTTTTTTAATCAAGAAAGTCAAACCCATTCAAATTCATAGCGCAACCGTATAACGCGTAACTTTTTTTGTGTGCATTAAAATTCAATTTTATTTATTTTTTTGGATCAAGGACTTCAATATCTGCACTCATATTTTTCAAAAAATTGATAATTTACTATTTTCCATGTAGAACAAAGAGCTTGATTTTCAATGAAAAACCTACATTCACAAGAAATAAAAAAATAAATATAATAATTAAATTAAATTTATTTAAAATTATACTTTTGGAAAGCTTATAATAAGGACTACATACTTACAAAAACAAATTTTAAATGAATTCATTTGATCCCTCCAAAAGGTAAATCAAAAGTGGTTTTTATCCATTTTGATAGGTGTAAAGGAGACTCCATTATAGGTATGGTTTAAAACTAGTGGGTTCTATCCAAGGGGGTTTGATCTAAGGTAGTTTGATCAAACCTTCTTCAATTGGAATGTTTTAAATTGAATTTTTAAGGCTTAAATCATTATATTTTCTAAAAATATGTGATTGTTAGAAAAATATAATCTCCTAGAAATTGTAAACACTATTGTGACAACACCCGGGGGCAAAGGTTGTTATCACACATCTTGCTAATCATTTTTTCCTATCCTCAGTGATGTGCCCCAAGAAATAAGAAGAAAAAGACTATATGAAGGGAGTACATCTGCAATTGGGAGTCTCATGTACACAATTATTTGTACCTGACTAGACATTGTCCATGCAATGGGAGTAGTTAGCCAATTTATGAGCAATCCTGGTAAGGTTCATTAGGATGCTATGTGTTGGATTTTGAGATATCTCAAGGATACTTCTGATTATGTTCTATTTTTTGGAAGAAAGAATTGGTGCAAGGGCACTTGTGTGTGCTCTCATGCCTCAAGGTAGTCAAAGTGGAAATTCTAGTTTATTTTGAGTTGTCTTCATGTAATAACTAGCTCTTCAATGACCATTTCATGTTTGTTTGATTTGGTATTGAGTCATTAGAAGTGATTTACGGTGTGATTGCAAAATGTTGTCAAGTTGCATAAATTTTGTCAAAGCAACATTTGCAAGTTTTGGCATAACAAGGTCTAATGGTGATTAGTTAAGTTTGTTATTTGAAAATTAGTTGGGAACTATTGGGAAATGATGGAAAATTCTTTAAGAATGCCTCATGTGGTTGGAATCAAGGGTTGGATGTTGAATTTGGAGATTGAGTTAATACAAAAACTCTATTTTTTGCATTCTCTAATGCAATTTTGCTGCTATAGTTGATTGCACGGTTCTTTACAGTCCCTTCATGGCTTGAAATCAATTGGGATTATTAGAATAGTGAATCTTCTTTACATTGCAATTTTTTTTGTTCATTTTTATTAAGATTTGAGTAACTTAGAGGCAATTCTTCTCAGACTGGTTCAAACCCTAGGTAGGGTGACTTGAAGGGAAGAAAAATGTGAATTTCACCACCATTCCACCACTACAAATTTTTGAAACTCAATTGAATGGATTGGGAGGTGTTGTTCTTTGTTTTCAATAATTTGCAGATGTAGAGGAAGGTGTTTGGCACATGCAAGGTGGCTGCCCTAGCCTAATATCTTCATGTATTAGGCCTAGGAACCCTATAGGCTTAGGGTTTTGTTGAAAAGCTTTTGGGATATTGCTCTAGTTGATTGGAATTGATGGTTCAAACCTTGTATGAAATGTTTGATGTGTTGGAGTGGAGATTTAGACTCTAGAGTTTAAAACCCTTGCTACTACCTAGCCCATTCAAGCAATTAGGCCTAAATTGAACAAGGACAATCAATTTTTGAAGATGTCCATACAAAGTAAGCTACCTTTATTCTGAGATATGTTGAATAAATTCCAAATGAGTATCTATATCTATGTTTACATTTTGTATACCATGTCTTACATAGAAGTTATGCTATGAAAACCAAATTTGGAAGGCTACTAGGAGATTGAATTCTTATGAGGAAAAACCCACCATTGGATGTTTGAATGATTGAAATATTGGTTGATTTAGATATTTTTGGAGTTTTCCACCCCTACTCTACATCAAATTAGTATCAAAGCATAGGTTTGGTCTTAAGAAGAAAAGGTGAAGAGAAGAAATAACAAAATGCCTCCAAAAGGGAATGTCATCTTTGCAAGAGAAGTGAATGAGTTGAAGGAAAAGCATGCTAGAGAAATGAGAGAATGAAAAGAGATGCTTGCTTCCCTGGAAATAAGTTAGAGGAGAGAAGTGGTCATAGGAGACTTGAGTAACCAAGGGGAAGAGGAAAGTTCCCAAGAAGGGTCCAAGGAAGAGATGGATCCTGATGACTTGAGGATGGAAAAAATATTGAAACAAATCAAGGGAGAAGGTCCTAAGATCAAGATAGATTTACCCATGTATGGAGGAAAGATGGATAGTGAGGAACTCCTAGATTGGATAGGAGCATTGGACAACTACTTTGATTATGAAAATGTGCCAGAGGAGCAAAGGGTGAAGGTGGCCAAGACAAAGTTGAAGGGCCACACCTTGCTTTGGTCCAGGATTATGTACAAAGTGAAAGGAGAAAGAAATGGAAGTCTAAAATCACTTCTTGGGAAATGATAGTGGCTAAACTCAGGAAAATTCCTTCTCAGTGACTACACCATTCAGTTGTTCAAGAGGCTTCAAAATCTCAAGCAAAAGGAGATGGATGAGCAAACCTATATAGAGGAGTTCTACAAGTTGAACATAAGGGAAGGCCATGTAGAAGATGATGAGGAGAAAGTAGAAAAATGCATTAATGGTATGAGATACAATCTTCAATATGAATTAAGCCTCGCCACTCTGATGGAACCCCTAAAAATTTCATGTATCCACTCTTGACTTTACCATGTCTGGGATTAGGGTTTTATTCATCAACATTGCTTGGGGGTTTTTCTGTCAAAATCTCACTTAGTAAACCCTTAAGGTAATGCCCTTGTCAAAGCACTAATTTGATGTTGACCTTCTACTGCCCATTTCCAATCACCTTAAAACATCTTATGTCATTTGAACTCATGGAGTAACTGGTCCCTCATGCCTAGATCCGACTGTCCTTATATTTTATAAAAGTTGATTAATTAACCATATTTGGCCTTTGCATATTTTGGAAGTATTATGTTCTTAGTCCTTAAGGCCTTTTATTTATCATCCTAGATGGTCCCCATCCTAAAATAACTTGAAGGAATGTCTTCAATTATTTTCACTTAAGTCCTATCTATCACTTCCTTTTATCATTCATCGCAGATAGTTTTTGAAATGTAAATGCAATTTAGTGATGTGCGATGTTCTTATTTCTCTTTGGTTTAACTCATTGTGGATGGCTCCTAGAAAGTGAGCTTGCAATCAATGATTGGCGATAAGTAGCATTTCTTTTGTTTCGCGCTTCGTGGATAGGTGGTGGGTTTTATGTTTCACATTAGTGATGCACGATATGGGGGTTGTTTCCGTTATCGCTAGCTTCTCTCACATCACTAATTGCTCATCAATTTCATGATGCTAATTAGTGATGCACGACGGACCTTGGAGTTTTTTATTCCTTCTCTTGTCGCTCATCGTGGATCTTCCTCAAGTTTTGGGTTGTAAATTGGGGATGAGAGATGACCTCGAGGCTCCCTGTATTTATTCCATCGCTCATCACAGATTGTAGTGTGATTTTTTTACCCAAATGGGCGATAAGCGATGAGGTTCTTTGTTAGAAAATTTCTTTTGCTAATTTGAGATGTTCCCATGAGCAATGTCTCTGGTGCCTTGGGTTTTCATATGGGTGCACGTGGGATAATATGGTTTCATCGCTATCTTCATACTGTCGGTGATGGTATTTGGATTTTGAAATATGGATCAGTGACATGCGATAGTGTTGTAGATTTCCAGTGTGAGCAATGATCTAATAGTCATAATTTCATCGTGCCAATGCTCACATAGTTGATTGAACCCTGGAGGGGTGGGGCAAATCCGCAATGCACGATGAGACGTTTTGTGAATATTATTTTCAAGGTACTATCTCTATTACTTCACCGATATAAAAGAAAAGGTACAGATTAGGTTGGTGATGCATGTTAATCATCAGATCATAGGTGACTAATCAGGATTAAGAGAGGATGTGGCAACATTTGACGTGGCATCACCATTTTCAAGGAACAAGTTACAAAATCCAAAAAATAAGGCTTAAGCTAGCCATTGATGAAGTTTTAAAACCTCAAAGATCAGCGACCCAGATTGAAAACTGGGCTTCTAAGGTATCAACTCGCTCACATGAGGAGTTCTTCAATCATTAATTGTTGCATGCTCCAAATTGTCTATTTAATGAATATTGTCTGTTGTTTGATCTCACCATTTTTTAGTCTCAGGAGAACATGAGATGTGAGTTATTGAAGAAATGGGTTAGTGATAAGCTTTGTATGCTAGGGAATTGATGTTTTCATCTCGGGTAAGTTAATCTTCATGTGAACTCTCTGTAATTCGTGCTCTATTTTTCCTAGCAATTTCATATTTTGGGGGTTGGTTGTAGTTGTCAGGGCTTGTGGGTGTTTTGTCCTACAAATTTGATTTAGGAAGCTTTTGGGTTGGTCAGTTTTAGCTAAATCTTGATTTGTTAGCTTTCACCCTATGTTCTGGGTGAAGCCACGACAGTGGTTTACAATTGATGTGAGGAAGGAAAAATCACAAAAAATGAATGCATGGCAAAAAACTTGATTTTAGGGGTTCGTATGAACCTATTGGTTCGACCGAACCCATTAGGGGTTCGCTAGAACCTGAGTTTGGGCGAACCCTTTTAATGCTTTCCCGCCCAAAAATCCAACAAAACCCCTTATAAAAGGGGGGTTCGAATGAACCCTGGTTCAAAGGGGTTCATTCAAACACCCATTATTCCTCATCCCCCCCTTGAGACACAAAAAAAACCCTAAATTTTGGCACTTTGGAGCTCAGGTTGAGGATGAAAATGGATGAATCTTCACAAACCCAATTGGAATCAAGTAGTCCTCAGAATGAGCTATCCAATGAATATAATTTTAATATGTTTTGGTTTTATTATGTATTTGTTTTTTTCATTTTATTAAACATAGGTTTTTCATCGAAAATGAAGGTCTTTGTTCTGCACATGTGGAAAAATAGCAGATTATCAAAAAAAAAATTGAAAAATATGAGTGCACCAGATATTGAAGTCCTTGATCCAACAAAAAAAATAAAAATGAATTTCGATATATACAAAAAAATTTATGCGTTATATGGTAGCGCTATGTCTGAATTGTAATTGGTTTGACTTCAAAACTTGATTAAAGAAAAAATATTCAATAAAAAACTATCTAACCAAGTGGAAGCGCTAGATATCAGAGTTACGAATCTCAATTCAAAAGAATTAGAATTTTATCCTTCATGGAAAAAAAGTTACATGTTATACGATGTGCGTCACTTTTTGAAATTGTTGCTTTCTGAAAAAAATTAGTTTTCGTGGGAGATGGAAAAAGAAGTGCAATATGATTCCAATTTTTTTCAAAAAAGTATTTTTAGAATCTACAGACAAAATGTGATGAGACTCTAGTTTGCATCATCTTCAATTTCTTCATGGTTTAGCCGCTATAGGTGCTTGAATGTGAATATTTGGTTAAAATAATAATTTCAGTGTCCAATTTGGCCAAAAATTATAAACCACTATTGTGGGATCACCGTTCTATGAAATGGGAAAGTTTGGTGTGTCAATTCAGCCAACTAGGAGGTCTAGCCAACTTAGCATGTTTTAGTGTCATGAGGATATGTCTGGGGAAGAATTCCATGTGACTTCTATGGTTGGAAAGGGTAAAAGGAAGACCCATGGTAAAAAGAATAAAACCATTATCCAGAGTACTTACAACTTAAGAAATAGGACCATTTCTAAAGAATTGGTCAAGTTTAAGGGCAAGGAGTAGGTTGAGCCTGCGAAGAAGGCCAAGAAAAGAAATAAGGGTCATAGGGCCTGCTTGGGAAAACATAATTCACCCATTGTGCTCTCTGATAGTCCTTCAGATGGTGAAGGTGACACTGATTCAGGATATGTCCATTACCTTCTCTCTCTAGTGTCGTATGATAACTCTGACAATGATGTGGTGATGGTTCCTCTTATTGCATCATGAACAAGGAGTGTTTGAGCATATTCTGATGCTGATGACTCAAAGTAGCATCTCCTCCTTGTTTTTTTTATGACACCATGGCTTCTACATCATGAATTTCCTTTTTCAACATGTATGTGGTGTTGGTATTTTACTCTTCCATGCTGATGTGGAAGTCCTTTGGCTAGTATAGTGAATAATCTTTTTGTTCAACGTGGATGCTGCAACAATGCTAATGATTTCCCATGGTGATTTGGTTACCTTCCATCAGCAACTTATGAAGAATTTTTTCTTTTTCTTTTCCCTACTTTATCAATGATTACATATAACCTGTTGGTGTAATTAATTATTTAATTACACTTGCTTAAGTTTACTTAGGTAATATTTTATTTCCTAGGTTATAATTGTCATCCTTATCTTGTTGAGCTATCTTGTTGCTCAAGATAAGATTAGGGTTATGCATACATTTCTTTTATAAAGCAAATCATCTCATGTAATTATAAATTCCTAAATAATATTATTTGCACATCTTCATGCAAAGCTCTGCTTTTATTTGCTTTTCTCTTCTGTGGAAGGTTTTTTGGTTTGCATATCTAATCTTGGTTTCTAACATGGTTTAGAGCTTGTTGCCAGGACTCATCTCTTGCATAATAATTTGCTTCTCCCTAAGTTGCACTTATGGGGGGTTGTCGGTGTAATTAATTATTTAATTACACTTTAGCATAAGTTTACTTAGGCATTTTTTAATTCCTAGGATAATTGTAATTAGGTTATCTAGTTGAGTTGTCTTTTTGCTCAAGATAAGATTAGGGTTGTGCATGTCTTTCTTTTTTGCACGATTTCCTTTTTGAAGGCTTTTGTATTATTTGTAAAACAATTACATTCAATAATCAATATTTTGGTTTTTGCTTGCATATATTGGCTCTGAGGGTTTACAGAACATCTCTTCTTTTTTGTTCCGAATATCTGTTGCATGTGATAGGTGATTGCTTGCAGGTGATTCTTGGGGACAGTGAAGTTGGTTTTTCAAGTCTGGGGAATCTCTCAAATTCAATCGAAATTGTTTTTGAAATGAAATATGAAATGTAATCATAATTCAATTGGATGCTTGTTTCTCCCCTATTCTATAAAGGGGATTTCAAGGCTAATTATGGAGGTTCAAGTTTTTTTTTGTCTCAGAAGATTTTAGGTGAAAAAGTTAAGCTCAGAAAGGAGCATATATGTAAATAGATAAATGGATGAATATATCAAGAATATGTTTAGGGTATAATTCATGATGTAATGATCTTGAAGAAGTTTTACAGTAACACCAGTAAAAAGAATATCAGTTTTAAAATATATGTTCTCCTATTTAATTTATTTGTAGATTATGAATGGAATTATTAATGATAATTTCACTTGTCTTCAACTGTTTAAACTGAATGAATGATTTTATTTATGTTTCGACTCAAAGAGTTGATTTAATGCTAAAGTAAGGTCATGGGTTTGTGAGGAAAGGATGTAGGATTTGGTAAGAAACTATGTTTTAAACACAGTGAGTTGAATGCTACAATGTAGTATATCAATTTTCTATTGATTATTGGGTTAAGTTGTTAGTGTATTATGGGTTAATTGAAAAATGACTCAATTATCCCATGGGTGAGGCACTGGTTTCTTCATCTTCTTATATTAGGGTTAATTAATCTGGTAATGCACCTAATCAAAGGCTTAAAATGAGAAAAAAATCACCAAAAGTTTCTATTATAATGTCTCAACTTGAAGTGTTGTTTTATTCCTTAGAAATGGATAATTATTTTATTAAAAGGTCATCCAAACCCTTGATAGACGTTGGCCATTCGTGCTTTGAAGGAATTTATATGTGTAAGAAATTCTCTTGTTCAAATAAACACCATATGAGCATGTTTAGGATCACCCTCCTAGGTTTCACAAAACCCGAAGTGAAGAAGTAAAAGGCCCCTGACCTCTTACTTAGGTGTTGGCCAATCCTCACCCTTACTGATAATTGAATTCTAGTAGATTCATAGGTGAGGGATGAGATCAAGCTTGGTTCATAAAAAATAATCCACATACTCCAAGAATGGTAGAGGAGTGTTACCAATTGGCCATCAAGACTAAAGATAAATTGAAGAGAAGGCAAGAAAAAAAAGTAGGGGTAGAGGAAGCTATTCAAGAGGAAAAGGGATGTTTGCTAGCAGGGGACTATCCCAAAGATCACAAGGAAAATCAAGTAATAGTCAAGAGAAAGGTTATGAATCAAGGAGAATCTTTATAGGAAGGATACCCAACAATAGGGGTAGATTTGGAAGCCAAAGAGGAGGATCAAGTGGATTTATAGGTAAATGTTATAATTGTAATAAGTTTGTACGCCATAAAGCATGGAAATGCATTGAAAATCAATCCACTACATCATTTGGAGGAGAAAGAAGAAAGAATATTGTGTAAGGAGATGACAATGAGTGTGTTAACTCTCCATCACATAATGTTGATCCAAAAGTTGGTGAGTCTCTCATGTTAAGGAGGACCTTGATAAAAGTGCCAATGGAGAAAGAACCTCCACAAAGGAAGTCTCTTTTCAAAACCACATGTAAGTGTTTAAGTAAGTGTTGCAAAGTAGTGATTGATTCAGGTGGCATTGATAATTTGGTCTCTATAGAAATGGTTGAAAATATTAAGTTGAAAAGAATCCCTCATACCACCCCTTATACTATTTCTTGGCTTAACAAAGGTCAGAAAGTAGTTGTAAATGAACAAAGTTGGATTGATTTTCATATAGGGGGTTACAAGGATAGGGTTTTGTGTGATATAATACCAATGGATGTGTGTCATTTTCTTTTGGGGAGGACTTGGCAGTATGATAGGAAGGCTATTCATGATGGGAGAAAGAATGCATATGCTATTGAGAAGGATGGGGTTTCTTACGCTGTCACACCATTGAAGGATGAAAGCCTAGATTCTCAAGTTGCACTTAGTGTGATGTTGGTCAATGAGAAGGAGTTCTTAAAGACCTTGGAAGAGGAAAATGTGGGATTTTCTATTATAGTAAGGCCTAAATTTGTCATGGCAGCAGAAAATAAGGAGTTTCCTTTAGAGGTGAAAGCATTGTTGGGGAAGTATGAGGAAATAGTAGTTGATGAGATTCTAAATACTCTTCCACTTATGAGGGACATAAGACATTATATTGATTTCATCCCAAGGGCTATTTTTCCCAACAAAAATGCTTACAAGATGATTCCACAACAAAATGAAGAAATTAAGAAGCAAGTGCAAAAACTACTTGATAAGGGGCTGATCGGGGAAAGTTTGAGTCCTTGTGTGGTTCCCACAATTTTGGCACCAAAGAAAGGTGGTGAATGGAGGATGTGCACTTAATCTAGGGCCATCAACAAAATAACAATAAGGTATAGATTCCCTATCCAAGAATTAAAGATCTAATGGATTGTTTGGGCGGTGCTTGCTATTTCTCCAAGATTGATCTCAAGAGTCGCTATCATCAAATAAAAATCAGAGTTGGTGATGAGTGGAAAACAACCTTCAAGATAAATAAGAATGGTTTCTTGAATGGATGGTAATGCCTTTTGGTTTGTCAAATTCCCCTAGTACTTTTATGTGCTTGATGAATGAGGTGCTTAAACCTTTCATTGGTAAGTTTGTGGTAGTGTATCTTGATGATATTCTTGTTTTTAGAAAAACTAAAGAAGAGCATTTGCAACATTTAGAATTGGTTTTGAGAAGGTTGCATGAGGAAAAGCTAATGATAAACTTCAAGAAGTGTGAGTTTTTAGAAATAGAGTTGGTCTATCTTGGCTTTGTGGTCACCAATGGCACTTTGAAGATGGATCCAAGCAAGGTTGAGGCTATCCTAAGTTGGCCTACTCTCAAATGAGTGTCTCAGGTAAGGAATTTTCATGGTCTAGCCAACTTCTATAGGAAGTTTATAAAAGGTTTCAGTCATGTGTGTGCTCATATGATTGATACAATAAAGGGTGATAAAAGAAAGAGGGTTGTTTGGTCTCAAGAGGCTGATGGGAGTTTTCAATATTTGAAAAAGAAAGTTGCTAAGCAGCCCATATTGACTTTTCCTATTTTTGATAAGGTTTTCACCATTGAATGTGATACAATTAGTCATGCTATAGTTGTTGTTCTAAGTCAAGAAAACATACCCATTTCCTTTTTCAGTGAAAAGTTGAATGAAGCCAAGCAAAGGTATTCTTATTATGACCTTGAAATGTATGCCATGGTACAAGAATTAAAGAAATGGAGACACTAATTGCTTCATAAATAATTTATAGTGTATACTAATAATCATGCATTGCAATTTCTAAATAGTCAAGAAAAGCTTAGCCATAGGCATGTGAAATGGGTTGAGTATTTACAAGGTTTCACTTTTACCATTAAACACAAGAAAGGGAAGTCAAATAAGGTGGCAGATGTATTAACTATAAGTTCTTTGATGGTACAAGAAATTCAGTTACATAGTGTGGGAGTGGGTTCCCTATAAGGTATGTATGTTGAAGATGAAGATTTTAAGGAAATTTATGAAAATTGTGTGCATCCTTGTAGCAGAAAATGATAAATGGTTAGATTTTCTAATCCAAGATAGTTTGTTGTTTAAGGGGGAACAATTTTTTATTCCTAAGTGTTCTATGAGGACTAACTTGATCAAAGAAAAGAATAGTGGCAGCCTTGCAGGTCACTTTGGCTTGGATAAAACATTGGAGCAGTTGAAAAGGCACTATTATTGGCCAAGAATGTAAAATGATGTGAGAAAATTTGTGGATAAGTGTACCATTTTTCAAAGGGATAAAGGAACTAGCACTAATGTAGGGCTATATCAAACTCTTCCAATCCCTAATAGGACTTGGGAATCACTAAGCATGTATTTTGTGATGGGGTTTCCTAGAACTCCAAGAGGTTTTGATTTAGTGTATGTTGTTGTGGATAGGTTCTTAAAGATGGAACACTTTATACCCTGTAAGAGCACTAATGATGCTTCGTACATTGCAGGACTCTTCTTTAAAGAGGTGGTTAGAATTCATGGTTTACCTCTTAGCATTGTATCTGATAGGGATAGCAAATTTGTTGGTCATTTTTAGAGAACTCTATGGAAGAAACTTGGCACAAATTTGAGTTTCAGTTCTACCTATCACCCTAAAAATGATGGGCAGGCCGAGGTGGTGAATAGAATCCTTGGAAACCTTCTAAGATGTCTGAAAAAGGAGCATGCAACACAATAGGATCTAGTTTTTCCTAAAGCTCAGTTTGCATACAATGATTCAGTGAATAGAAGTGTAAGTAAGATCCCTTTTTAAAATTATTTATGGTATGCAGCCTAGGGGTATATTTGAATTGAGAGATGTTAGTGGGATGGAAAAGAGAAGTGTTGAAGGTGAACAATTTGTTGTGTTAATGCAAGAATTCCACCAAAAGGTTAAGGATAATATTCAAAAGCATGTTGAGAAATACAAGAAAAATGCTAATCAAAAGAGTTCGAGAGAGGTTCATTTTAAGGTTGGAGACTTGGTTTTGGAAAATTTGAGGAAGAAAATATTCCCTAAAGGATAGTACTCTAAGTTGTAAATTAAGAAAATAGGGCCATGCAAAGTGTTGCACAAATTTGGGGAGAATGCATATGAGATTGAACTACATCTTGGAGTTGCCATTTCTCCTATTTTTAATGTTTCTAATCTTTACCCTTACAAAGGGGATTTTATTTTAGGTACTCATGCAAGTTCATTAGTGCAAGATAAAGATTGGATTAGGGCTCTTCCACCAAGCCAACCCTTGGAGTTAGAATGGATTTTGGACAAGAAGGAGCTTAAGAAGATGAGGAAGGTCTATTACAAGTACTTGGTCAAATGATGAGGTCTTCCTATGGAGGATGCAACTTGGATGACTGAGGATGTTATTCTCAAACATGGATGCACAATTGTAGGTTTATCCTCAAGTGGAACATGAATTTTCTTTGCCCGGGGAGTATGGTGTAGGTGCACCCATGTGTGCTTTCATGCCTCAAGGTGGTCAAAGTGGAATTTTTGGTTTATTTTGAGTTGTCTTCATGTAATAAGGTATTAAATGACCATTTCGTGTCTGTTTGAGTCAGTCTTCAGTCATTATAAGTGTTTTAGGGTGTGATTGCAAAATGTGTTCAAGTTGCATAAATGTTGTCAAAGCAACTTTTACATGTTTTGGCATAATAGGGTCTACTAGTAATTAGTTAAGTTTGTAATTTTAAAATTACTTGTGAATAGTTGGGAAGTGATGGAAAATTATTTAAGAATGCCTTGTGTGGTTGACATCAAGGGTTGGATGTTGAATTTGGAGATTGAATCAATACAAAGAATTTATTTTCTGCATTTTCTAATGCAATTTTTTCGCTACAGTTGATTGTATGATTTTGTACGGTCTCTTCATGGCTTGAATTTGATTAGGATTGTTAGAAAAGTGAATCATCTTTCCATTGCACTTGGTTTTGTTCATTTTCATTAAGATTTGAGTAACTTAGAGGCAATTCGTCTCGGATTGGTTCAAACCCTAGGTAGGGTGACTTGAAGGGAAGAAAAATATGAATCTCACCATTCCACTAATAGAAACTTCTAAAACTTTGTGGAATTTCTTGGGTGATGTTATTTTATTTTAAAAACTTGCAGATGCAACGGAAGGTGTTTGGCATGTGCAAGGTGGCTTCCCTAGCCTAATATCTTCATATATTTGGCCTAGGAACCCTATAGACTTAGGGTTTTGTTGAAAATATTTTGGAATATTATTTTAGTTGATGGGAATTGATGGTTTAGACCTTGTATGACATTTTTGAGGCATTAGAGTGGATATTTAGAGCCTAGAATTCAAAACCCTTGTTGTTACCTAGCCCATTCAAGTAATTAGACTTAAATTGAACAAGGATAGTCAATTTTTGAAGGTTTTCTTACAAAGTAACCTACCTTGATTCTAAGATATTTTGAATAAAATAAAAATGGGTATCTCGAAATAGTGTTATATTTTTGATACCATGTCTTCCCTGGAAGTTATGCTAGGAAAACCAATTTTGGTAGGCTACTAGGAGATTGAAGGTTTGTGAGGAAAAACCCACCATTAGATGTTTGAATGATTGAAAGATTGGTTGATTGAGATATTTTTGGAGTTTTCCACCCCTTCTCTACGTCAATAATGCACAACTATAAGGTTTTATGGATTCCTATATGATAAGAGATTTAGACAAAATGAGGTCAACTACCGGTTATGTTTTTACCTTTGTGATGGAAATTATCATATGGGTTTCACAATTGCAATCTATATTTACACTCTCCACTAGATTAGTTGAGTACATTTCCATGATTGAAGAAGCCAAATAAATGATATGGTTGTAGTGTTTATTGGGTGAGTTGGGCTGCAAACAGAAGGTTTTCACCTTGTTTAGTGATAGCAATAATGATATACACTTGGTCATAAATCATGCCTTCCATAATCAAATGAAGCACATAGAGCTCTTGTATCACTTCATTCAAAATGTGCTTGAAGAAGGAAAGTTAAAATTTGAAAAGATACACACAGATGTGAATCTGGTAGATGCATTCACCAAAATAGTTTCACAAGAGAAGATAAAGTTTTGTAGAGCTTCTCTTGGCCTGATCAAAAGCTAACAATAATTTGGAAAAGTAAGGGGATATCTATGGTGTGACCATGTGTAGAAATAAGGAGGGACTTCAAGTAGAAGATTCTTGATGTGTGAATTCCAATGGTCACGTTGACCATGACTCCTCATCTTCTATCATCTCCTCAATGTTTATTTGTGTAATCTATTTAACCTTTTCATTCTCTCATTATTGACAATTGATGAGAGTTTATGTATTCAACTGTTAAAAACAATAAAATAGAGCTTCCTCTACTTTTCCCATGGATGTCGCCATTTATGGTGAACCATGTAAATCTGGTTGTTTTTTGTGTGTTTGCATTTTGTGCATCTTTTAGTTTGTTTTTCTAATTATTTATTTTTCAATCTCCTCTTTAAATTCTCAATAGCTTTCACCTTCACCTTCACCATGACCATCATTGGGCCACTACCTAAATATTTTAACAGCCAATACAACATAAAAAAGATAACAAACAAAAGGAAATCAACAAACTTTCATACAAAAAAAACTTGTTTTTATTGTTTTAAAATTGAGCTATAATTAACATCGCTCAACAATGATATATAGCTAAGAAATCTTATAAGGAAAGAGCTTTTTATACATGCAATAAACCTGCTCAAAATTTTCTTAAACCCTGATTTAAAACTAATAAAACAAAAAATTGGAAACAACAAATTGTGTGGTGAGCCAACTAGAAAAAAATCAGCATCAATAATCCAACATACTGCCCTTTAATGCTTAGAGGGCTTTCAATATGATCTTTGAGTGTCATAAATTGATCCTTTATAACTGCCTTAGTGAAGATATATGTTAACTGCTCTTTAGTGTTGATGTATTTTAGTCCTACTTCCTTTTTTTGCACCAAATCTCGAAAAAAATAATACTTCAAATCAAAAAAAATTGTCCTGTTGTGATGGACTGGATTCTTGGCCAATTTGATGGCACTAATATTATCACAAAAAATCACTATAGGTTGAGTTTTCATCTCTCCAATTTCTTCAAGAAGCTTTATAAGCCATAATGCTTGTGTACCTATTGAGGTGACTGCAACATACTCTGCTTTGTAGCAGAAGAAAAGGAAAAAATACTTTGCTTATTTGAGCTCCAAGTAATCAAACTAGAACCCAAAGAAAACAATTACAAGACGTAGACTTTTGGTCATCCAAACTACCGTGCCAATCATAATCCTCCTCCAAATTTAGATACCTCCAAACCTTAATGAGATAGTAATATTGTTATTGAAAATAATGTTAATTAACATTGTGAATTCATTACAAAAATTGTAATGTTAAAAGAGACACATGAAATTCTTCATATGAATATTTTAAACAATTATGCCAAGAAAATCATGTTCATATTTTTCAAATATTTTTCATTTGCATACCACAAATTATGAACAATTATATATCTTGTATAAATAAAATAATTCCCCCACGTTTATTTATATCAAGAGATAAAAATCTTGTAATATACACTACATATCAATTCTATTTTAAATGACTAAAACTAATAAACATTCCTATAAAATTTATAAAAATAAATTAATCTTATAATACCACACAATCAAAATTATTTACAACATTATGATGTATAGCTTAATAATTTGATTGTCTACGTTCAATCTTTCTCTATATAACTATGCATATGTAGGCTTGGTTAAGTGGCTTCCCAATAAATCTCTTAATTTTTAAATTTATTTCATTTTCAAACTCCTAAAATATAGTTTTAGGGCTTTTTTTTTTTTAAATAATTATGCTTCTACTTACAATTGTTAGCGTAATTAACTATTTTCAACTGCTGTTAGGAGCGTGCAACTGTTGTTAGAAGTAGCCACCGCTAGTTTTCCACTACTCTTCACTAGTTAATAGTTTTCTTATTATAAGCTAACTAATCCTTTTCCCCTCATTTTCCTCCTAAGATTCTTCTCTTACGGAGGCTATATATATGTAGATCTTGCATCATTTAAATATATAACAATGAAATCGGTTAATGCAATTTCGTTTGTCTATGCTTGAAAATTTATCTCTGTAGATCTGGAAAATTCTACATGGTATCAGAGCGCAGGTCATCGGTTCGAGTCCCTCAAGCCCTCAACCCTTCATCCGCGTAAGCTTGGCTTATCGATGTGGTACGTAGTGGGTGCAAATCCTACATGGTACGTGGTTGTATCCGACTCTATCGTGTGGGGGGGTGTTGGCGTAGCGACTATATCCACAATGAGATCCCTCTCCACTGCTAGTACGTGCTTTTGGTGTGACGGCAAATTTAACATGGTATCAGAGTAGGAGGAGGTAATTACAAGCCAATAGGTGGACCAATTTGTTGTATTTGACTAGTATTGTTGATGTTTGATAGTGCTTGCAGCACCACAGAGTCCCACCCATGTCGAATTCTGTGGTCTATTTGTAGAAGCTTTTGATAGTAGCGCAAACTCTTGAAGGAAGCTTGCCTAGATCTTCTGGAAAGGGGCGTATGGTGCAGCGATTCATAAATTTGCAACCAGAGGCTGTGAATTGCTTGATTGGGTAGGCTGTGGATTTTTCTTTTGCAGGCCCAGGAGGTGGCAATTCACTACCAAAAGGTCACTCAAGGTCTCTCTCTTTGACCCAGCCACGTTGAATATACACCTGCGTTCACTTTTCTATCAGTTTCTGCGAGTAGAAAGGTCGATCCAATTGGCAGAGGCAGGCATCGTGCATTGCATTGATTAGAAGCCATTATCACACAGGCCAGCGCACATAGTGAGAAGGCTACTAAGAAGTGAAAGTCATTGGCAGGCACTCAGAGGTGCGATTTGCTTTTGCTTATGCATGTAATTAGCTTCTCCTCTTTTATAGACATTTTCTAAAATTGCAAGTGCAACTAAACAATATTTGTTTATGCACAATGATAAAGTGTCAAAAATCAAGGGGGATTTATTACAAATTCATGCAGTCAACTTATATAGTCCATGCACTCAATTTATAAAGTGCCATTTTTCTGTATTTTTCTTTGAGGGGATTATGTAGGGCATTTTATAATTAATAGACTGAAATAAAGTTCCAAAAGGGGTATATATCTAGTCAAAAAATGGGAATTAGAAATCATCCATCTGTCATCAGTTTGGGAGAAGGAAACTATAAGTCTTGGCGTGATGGAATTCTAAAGCATTGCCGATGGATTCATTCATTGCCGCATTTGTTTGGACTTATTCCTGAACCAACTGCATGTTGGCAGAAATCTGTATGGGAAAGTAGAAATGATCATGTCTTAGGATTAATCAGTTTAAGTGTTGGGGACCACACATCATGGGCTCTATCACACATTGAGTGCCCTTGCACTCTCTGGACCACTCTATGGAAAATATATGGAGATCCCACTGAACCTCCATTCCCAGATAATCCCACTATAGACATGCTTCTCTCCCGTGATAATGAGGATGATCCTTTGTATGACGATGATACTGAAGAGGAACTTAATTATTGGAAAAGTCTTGATTGTCCTGATGACACAGAGACATCTCTTCATGTTTCTCCTCTTTCTACACCTCCTATATTGGCAGCTATTCAGTCTCCTTCACCTGTTATTTCAAACAAGATTTTGGCTTCTCCAAAGGCTACTTCAGATTCTCTTTTGCAAGTTCACTCTTGTCCTCTTGATCAGCGAGATGTCATCCTTTCAGACATTCATCATTTGTTTGCAGAGTCTCTCCTTCTTGATCATGACGACACTATTGAGGACATACATCTTCTCTTTGAGGACTCTTCTGTCCTAACATCATATGTTGCTGAGTTCTGTGTTGCTTCTTCAAAAGCCTCCAATGGCTTCTTGCAACAGGGCATCATACATCTTCCAGACATAGCTACTTGGGATTCGTATATTGTAGACATATCATCCTTGTTTGTAGAGTCCTATATTGCAGATCTAGAGGATTACTTTCAGGACATTCCACTCCTCTTTGTTGACAGCCATATCAATGTTGTTGGCCCACCATCTTCATCTCCTATGCAGCTTGCTCCAGCTTTGTCTTCACAAGATCTTGGATCGCCATCATCGCTTTCTAACAAGTGGACATGTGAGCAGTTTTCAGAGGAACACATCTGGATTTGGAGTCCAGTATCACCCATCTTTTTGGATTGGCTTCTCCAATCACTAGTGGATCCTTTTCTTCCCAAGGGGAGAAATGTTGTTTGCAGACAGTGGATCATATTTTGTCTTCAAACGTTCATCATTGACACGGGAGCTCTTCCATTATGGGGGGATTCATATCTTCTTCTATTATATTCTCTCTATAGTTTTGGGAGAATTTCATATGTAAATGGGTACCTAAAATGGCCTTGATGCCAGGACCCATATTTGCTGCCTCTATAGGCATTTTTCTTCTTAGTTAGATTTAAGGGGGGGTTTTGTTCCCATAGGGTTTTTCCCTCTTTCCTCTTTCCTCTTTATTGTCTCCTTAGTTAGACTTAAGGGGGGGTGTTAGCGTAATTAACAATTTTCAACTGCTGTTAGGAGCATGCAACTGTTGTTAGAAGCAGCCACCGCTAGTTTTCCACTACTCTTCACTAGTTAATAGTTTTCTTATTATAAGCTAACTAATCCTTTTCCCCTCATTTTCCTCCTAAGATTCTTCTCTTACGGAGGCTATATATATGTAGATCTTGCATCATTTAAATATATAACAATGAAATCGGTTAATGCAATTTCGTTTGTCTGTGCTTGAAAATTTATCTCTGTAGATCTGGAAAATTCTACAACAATTAAGTGTTACGTAGATCGAGAAAATAAAATCTCTGATACTCACATAAATCGAAGCTAAACTTCAATGGTATTTTAACAGAGGTTACTGAAACCCCTGAGATTTAAGCTACTCTCTTAAAAATAATTTTTAAGTGTTTGTCTCTTTCCTATACATGTGCAAGGTGCAGGTGAACGGTGAAGCCAACCTAAAATACTTGTAATGCATCTAAAAGAGAAACACAATATGTCATAAACACAATATGGTTTAAATAAAGATATACCCAATGCATTTTATCTGTTGTAGTTCTGCTGGAATAATGTTGGGCTCGGTATTATACTATTTAAGACACGCACAGTGGCTATAGTTCCATGCAACGGCAAGAACTAATAACAATGTTGTTGCTGTATTTGCCTTGACGAAAACATAACCCAACAACACCATTTATACGATGCAGTTAAAAATAAGAATTAGCATCCGGTGAAGAGTGGCATTGGGCTGTGAATATATTTGCCAACAGAGGAAAGAAATATTAGTTGCCAAAGTTAAGATATTTGGAAGAATGTTTAGATTTATATGTGCTTGTGGCCGAATTTGTAATCCACGTTAACATTGCGCATAACAGCATTCTCCCATGGAAGGACACAACATAAACATAATCTAACTTATAGCATTAAGACCTATCTGGTCAAACAGAACTAAACAATATCGGTTACATGATAAAGTGTTCTTAATGAAGTAGCTTTCTAGTCATTACAGTCATAGAAGATTGAAAATTCAATTCCTACAAAATGGATTGGACTGAATGTACATCACACTGTGCTGTAGTAATGGATGTAGTAATGCTCCATATACCAACCAACTCTCCCTTCACCTCAAAATGGGGACATCACGAAAACACTCTCCCTTCACACTGCATTCCTTTTGGCTCTGTATTGCACGAGTATCGACACAGAACAATGAGAAATTATAAAGAGAGGCAATAGAGGTTAAGGGTAGGGTTTAGAAATTGAAATTTCTATTAATTTCTACCAATAACTACTAAGGATAATGGGACCCAAGATAAAATATAATGCAATAAATTAAATTAACAGAGGGCTCATTACCTGCACCACAGGTAATGGTGGTAGTGATGATAATAGTAGGGCCATGTGGGGAGGCACCTGCAACGCAGAATCTGAAGCGGCTGGAGCATAATCAGAGTCATCGTCATCATCGTCGTCATCATCATCGTCACCATGTTTCCTATACCAACTGGGTTTTGTGCTAACAGTGCGGAGATTCACTCCACTCTTCGTCATCAACATTTTCCTTTTAGTGACAAGCAAGAGTTCTTGGGATTGACTGGGTTTTGTTCAAGGGACTCAAATCAAGAAACAACAGCACAAGACAGAAAACAAGGGTAAACAAAGACAGCCCCTGGATCTCAGACTCTTTACTAATATAAAAATGGCATGGAAGTGAAGGGTTGAGCAAATGCTATTTATTAATAGCAAGGCACGCTGTGCTTGGTGGCGGCCTCGCTCGTAGCGTATGGTCAGAGCGTGGCAAACCGTGGCCAACCGTGGCCTTCACAGTATTACATTCTTCGCTCGCCGACAAAACTCATTTCACTTTAGACTAAAGTGGAGGGGTCCACCAAGAATAAATATCCCTCCTTTTTTCTTAGGGTTTGCTGACCAGAGGGATTATTTGAAACCCTTCATGGCGTCGACCTTCCAATACCAAGCTCAATACGACGAGTCTCTCAAGATTGTGTCTGTGATCAAATTCCCAATCCTTATGTGATATTGATTGAGCTTATTTTGCCTATCAACGGTGCACACTGTCAGTAAGTCGGACGATCCTGACCATTCCTCATCGTCCTATGCTGGGTCATCCATTGACTGTGATAGCTTTCAAATCATAGGAAGCTAGCTCAATGTACGGCGAAGAAGACGTGTGACAGTTATCACATCAGGCTTTCAATTGGAAAGCAAGTATATTTGTTATCTATAGGAGGTGTTTGGTCATCACCGTCAATATCTTCTCTTCTAGCGGCACCTTGCCGGATAATCATCAATTTATTTATGCCAACTTGAATCGTAATAACTCCTTGCTCGACAACATTGAATCATAGCCACAGGGTATCACTAGCTAGATTTTTGTTCTGTGTGCGTTTTGCATTTTCCTTACCCCACATTCTAGAGAAGATAATGGCATTGGTAGTGTTAGGGCTTGCTATGGTGTTGGGCATTTCCAGTAGGGGTCAAGTTGCATATGGTTCAGGGTGGAATAACGCCACGTTACCTTTTATGGAAGCAGCGCGTCAGAAACTATGAAAAAATAAACGGCTAATTTCATTAAAGAAAGATAAAGAATGGTTCTATGTTATTCACTTACAATATTTCTAGGGAAATTAAGGAAGATGACAAATAAAATTTGGAGATAAAATAAAAGGTGTTTTTCTATTGAAAAATAAAGTATGGTGAATGTAATTTTATTTTTAATGTTTATTTTTTTCCTAGTTTAGAGGACAATTTATTGAGTGTTGGGAAGTGAATTTTGAAAGAAAAATATCCAGTCATTTTTATATTAGAAATAGTTAACAAATATGTTATACAAGTATTTTTTTCAAAAATGCTTATAAATATAATCCTTCATTAGTGTAGGGTGATGTGTTTTACCCTCACTCAAGTGAGTACTACACATTTATTCTCAAGTGATGGTTTACCACATCACCTGAGTAGGGTATACCATCTTCATCTAGGCTAACATTTAGGTGCCAAGGGGAACGTTTATGATTAACCATAGTACTACACATCATGATCTCTAAAACATATTCATCAATCATGTAAATAATAACCCAAACTTGGAAATGGTCTCATCACGCTGATAGAGACATGTTGATCTAGGAACAACATTGTTTTTTTATAACATAAGCAGGGGAAAGGGCCCCTAAACCCAACCAGAGAGCAAAATGGGGCCTAGAAGCCACCAAAACAACCAAAAAAAACAACAGGGGTCACAAAACCAACCAACACCTTGTAGAAAAGTCCAACACCTAATTACATAGAACAACATAAACCATAAACCAGCACAGAACATTAGTCTTAAAGACAAAACCAAAACTATCTTTATGAAAGGCACATAGGCCCATAGAGAGTAACGAGTGAAAAACCAAAAAAAACAACCACTAGACCTAATTACTCCTTTGAAAAGTAGATAAGGTTCTATTTGTTCTCAAGTTGTTCTACAACCTCATTGTACTACTCCATCAATCTAGTCGGACCACCATCTAGTTGTTCTCCCACATCTCGAGAGGCTTTTTTATTATGAAATCCTTTCCTAGCCTTAGTCACCTCACTCACCATCCCAAAGATGGCCTTACGCATTATGCCCAAAGTAATTACCATTAACCTATTGAAGGCCTTGTCCATCTTGTCTACTTTCTATTGAAGCTCACGAATTTGTGAAGCATAGGGCTCCGGGGGGGCAACATTATCCTACTTAGCCCCACTCTTATCCTTCATAGACTAAACATTCAACCCCTATGTGGCTTCCCTAACAACCTCCTCAATTTCACGCTCAATATTCTGAAGCCCTTCCTCCTCCTCATCCTTTGAATCTTTGACCACCGGTTAATCATCACCAACCATTTCTTCATCATGTTCACTACTAGCAAAATCTACCAAAAGATCTTCTCCCAACACAACCGACAGATCCTTCTTACTTAGATTAATAGGAGGGGGAGTTTCCTCTTGAGGGTCATCCACAGGCTCTTCGAAACAAAGTTTCTTCCCTTTGGCAGACTGGCCAACAAGCCTAGTTAAACGCCTCTCACCCCTCCCGTTGCTAGAATCCTCCAAATTTCTTTGCTCCTCATCATCTCTTATTTCAATGGTGACTTTCTTGGTGGTTTTAAGCTCAATACTTTCACAAGCTTTCCTTTTGGTGCCAAAGTTACCCAATAGGTTGCCACCAGTTTCTTTGCCTTTCTGATTTTGAGTAGAAGGGTTACCTTGGTAAGAAGGCCTTTATTGAAGATTGTTTAAAACTAGAACGACCAGCAGGGGCATTTTTTGCAAGAGGACTCATAGAAGAGGGACCCACACCAGAGGAAGTAGCTAGAGAGGGGTCGAGGAGGGGTTCAACATGAGAAACAAGGGAAACAAAACAAATAGGGATACCGCTAGGAGGTCCTTGTAGGGGGTAATAGCAACAACATAATTATAAAGGCATTGGATCAAACCCTGGTGGAGAGTGGGTGAGGCAACCTTAGCTTTACATTACTTTAAAGATGAAAAAAGAAAGAAAGGAATATTAATTCTTTCATTCCTATAAATATAACATAGAAATGAGAAATGGTACTCATGGACAGTGGTGAAGTGCCCTCCAAAGTGAAATACTTCATTATGTGAGCACTAACAACCCCAAAAGGAGTTGGGAGGTGCTCTCTGTTATAGCCATTTTGGTTTCTCACCATCTTCCCATCACCTTCAAGGAAGCTATCCATAAATCTCTTGTAATTTCCATTATTGATTTTAGACACCCTTAAGCCATTGTACTACAGACTTGTCACAGCCGCAATCAATCTGGGAGAAACTTCAAACCCTATACTGTCAATCTAAACTATTTCCTATCTCTAAGAATTATAAAACTTAGTAGTAATGTCATCATTGTAGCCACACATCACCATAAAGAATGGTTTCATGCCAACCTCCTTGAAAAGCCTCCATAGCTTGACATTTTTCTCTAAAGGCACACAAGATAAAGGCTTAGACCTTTTTTCAAGACCCCCATTGAATTACAGTGACAGTAGTGGAGGATAGAGTTTTCTTTCCCAACCGTCGAATAACCTTTCTCAATAGTAGATTTTGTGGGAGAAGACATAAAAAATGAAGTAGTAAAATAGTTAGTGCACCAAATCGGTGGAAAAATAGAAAAATACTGCTCTTCCAGTAGGGCATTAACATCACACGAATTCCAAAAAGGTCTAGTAGGAACCATGGAGTAGGTTAGAGGGGGGATAAAGCACCACCCAAATTTAGCAGAACAAATCATGAACCCATAATTCATGTGAGAATATAGACTCCGGAATAATGAAAGGACGTCTGAAAGATTGTGGCATAGAAAATATGTGAGGGTGTAATGAAGAGGATATGTTGTGGTGATCTGACATCATGGAAATATGCCTCGAATCCATGCCTTCAAGGGAGATAGGATCTAGCATCACATCATTCAGCCTTTCCATGAAAAGTGAAATATTTAGAAAATAAGCCATCTCAAGGAAGATATAAATTAGAGAATAAGTCCATAAAGGACTTATCAAAACATGAAAGCTAGCAATATCCAGAGGCACGAGATGCATTCCAATTAGATCACCCATTAACATCAAATGCTTGAAATGACAGTGCCAAGTCACAAAGGCGTATGAAGTAGTGAAACCCACCGTAGTTAACATCATCCATCCCATGTCAAGGCCTTCCTTTCTGTCATAGTAATTAGCCCACGCCATCTGAGTTGGACATAAAAAAAGTGTGCCAAGTATATAAACATGCCTTCAACACCCAAACCACATGGACCTAACATAACCAAGTCACGAAAGAGAAAGGGGAAGTGAAATCCATCACAACTAACATCATCCATCCACCATCAAAGTCGATCTTCTTGCTCCAGTAACAACACCTTACCCCCTTCATAGAATCTAGATAAGCATGCCACATAACCAACTAAGCCTCTAACACCCAAAACATGTGGCTCTCCATTGTGCCACTACCACAAGTACCTTTAGCTTTCCAAATAGGGTCTGAGCTTTTACCCCACGTCACCATACGACCACTAAGATTCAAATTTAAATTTGAAGAAAGGAACCTTTGTCTAATACAACCCGTCATCCAATAGAAATTATGAATAAAAACTGAAATCAAAAGGGAACGGGAGACCAACACCCCAACCAAAGTAGCCAGACACGCATTAAGCAAGGCAAACAACAACATCATTGAAGGTTTAAAGGAGCCCCACCCATCTGGTCCTTAGCTAACCAATCCTTGATATGAGATGACAATGCCTCAAATTTCTAAAATTGTCAATAGGGAAATGAGAGCCCCAAGTTGGAGATTCCATTAGAAGGGTTATTTCCTTCCCTATAGATATGTGAAACTAAAACACCCACCATAGAAGAGAGAACCCATTTAGAGTTCAAAAAAAGCTACTAATATTCCAAGGGGGGTCAAACAAGCCATGTAAATAATCCACAATCAGTTTTGAATCACCCTCAATCATGACATGGTTAAAACCCATATAGTTTAGCCTCTTAATTCCTCTCCAAGCAGCCACTCCAAGAACATCATTGTTATATTTATACCAATATGTACTCAAAATTATTTAATTCACCTTTCTAACCTAACTCATCATCAAAAGAATGAATATAAAAATAAGAATAATGGGGCACTTCAAGTGAAGAGTTGAATTCATCAATTAACCAATTGTTGTATAATAATTATTACAACTTGTTGAATAAAATATTGCACTATAACTAAGAGAAATTATTGATTTACAAACTCTAGATTGATCATATTCACCTCTTCTCCATTTTTTTACAATACAACCATTTGATTAAACACCTAGACAAACAAACTTTGGGTTTAAGCCACCTTGGTATAGGAAGCAACATATTTAGATTTCAAGAGAAGAAGATCATGATATACCAAAGTAATCAAATGTGAAATTTTATCCAATTCTTATTGAATACATAAGAGGTGTGCATAACTTTCATCATGATAAAAAAACTTTTTTAGGAAAATCAAATAGTATATAGTCATCACAATCACAAAGAAATGGTGTCAATGTTATAGTAATTCATAAAAATGGAAGAAAAATATTTCCAACCAAATTCTTAATAAGAACCCATGAAAATAAATGTTTAATGGAATTTATGAATGAAAATAATAACTTTGAATAAGAAATAATTACAGAAAAATACTCAGGTACTCATAAAAAGTCACTACCTCTTCAAAAAGAAAAAGCTTGAGGTAAAATAAATACCCAAGGGTAGAAAAGAAAATTTGGATTGGTTGCAACTAGAAGATTCTTCAAAATCAACAAACTTATGATAGGAAAATCATAGAACTCTTCCCCAACTAACTCACTATTTTGTTAGTGTTCAAAACTATGGTTTCACTCTCTTTGATGTGACACTCAAAACCAAGATTCAGAATATTATTTTCATTGATAAAGAGGAAAGGCTCATCAATCCAAAGTGGGTGGTTTGTGACCAATGTAAAAGAGTGAGAAAATCATCTTTTTATTTAGGATATAATAAACCGAGAATGGTATTTCCATGAGGTATCAATAGGAAAATTAAAGAGAAATAAAATATTATAGTTATGACCTTGACTATGCATACCCTATCATAGCCATATGTATACCCTAATTACCTCATGTCAAGAGTATGTAAATAAAACTACACATGAACCATAATATGTAGAAAAAAAATATATCACTAAAATTGGATCCCCTTAGCTTAGCATACACCTTTTCACTCTAAAAACCACTCAAACATGACTCTATGAATATTCAATCTATTAGAGGATTATAAAATATTAAACTTTAGTGAATTCATTGATTCATTGAAGAAATCCTTGAGATAGAAGAGAAAACTAAAATGGAAAATATATAAAAAAAAAATATTTTACATATTTTGAATGTTGTGAAAAGGGGAAAATTAACTAAAGGTTGGTGTCTTGACAACATTTTTAATTGAGTTATAATACTACCCTCAACACTACCACATTTGCAAACATTAGAAAATACAAGCGTATAAGTAACCAAAAATATTTATAAATGAGGAAATTATTAAATAGTCACTCGATTAAATAGGATAAATCCACATGATACATTGTAAAGAGAAGTTCAAATACACTTTAAATAATTTTAAAAGTCCCTACATAGGCTAACTAATCAAAAAATCAATAGGTTAGAAAATATAACATTAGAAACTAACATAGTATATATATTTCCTACAAATATTTATTTAATCATGGAGATACTCATAACAAAAATATATTTATTAATTTAATTCATTTTCTAAAATTTACAAAAGATGATATCATGAGAAAAATAGGGCATAACATGCAAGAGTTAATACCTCAGAAATTTTTAAATATAAATATAATATATAGTAAAGCTAGCTCAAAAACTAACCAAACACTTCCATAATAAAATATTTTACATATATAGCACATGGAGAGAACCTATAATTAGCCAAACTATGAAACTTGGATAGATATTAATTCATTCAATCATAATTAGGGTGGATCCACAAATGACCTTGTCTACCTCAACACCCAAAAAGTAAATTTATGAGTTCCTTGAAGTATAAATTAATAAAATGAGATATGATCCCTACAATTTGATTTGCATGAAGCACATATAATTATAGAATTCAAGAAGTGTATGAGAATATACCCTATAATTTTTTTTGGGGGAAATAGGTTGTAAATCATATTTGTAGAACTGCAATGTCTTATTTTTAATTCCTTTAGTTTCAAACCCTAGCACACAAAATATAAACTTGCACAAATTGTTATTATTAATAATTTCTAATTTTCAACTTGTTAATTTATTAATTACTATTGATCAAATTAAATTTAGTAAATTTATTTTGATACTCAAATATCTTCCCAGGTATTATTTTTTATAGCACTATTTATTTCCTTTAGTTTTATAGTACTTTAATATAATGGGTGTCCTTGATAAATAAATTAGAGATACAAATCATCCTCCATAAGAAAAAAAATAAATATATAAAATGTATTTGATGAGACAAATCTCCTTTCTTTAAATTTCTCTATACCCTTCTCCCCCAAAGGATGTAGCTCCTCTTATGCCTTATTATTAATGAAATAAATGTGATTAATATATAATATCCCTTAAATAGGTGGGTGTGTGCAAGAAGTTGAGTCCACTTTTTGGCCAAAAAGTGGAAGTGTTTCCCTGATTTTCAGCATTTGACACATTTGACCTTAAAATTTGAAGCACTTAGAGATGGAATCTTGAAAAAGTCACTAATCATAAAATGTATTACTCAGAGTCTAGTTTCCAAATATGTAATTTATTTCAATACCCAGTTGTACAAATTGAGTTTCAATAGGCATTTCTAAAAGTGTTTAAAAGTCACTTTTTACCATACCATGCAGTGTACAACATCCATATTTTGACCTAAATTATCATATTTTTCTAAATCCTTTTTGGAAAAGATTTGTGACTCACTGAAGCTTGTTCTCAATATTTTTTGTAATTTTTTATTGAATACTTTTTTTTTGTTAAATTTTTATTAGGCATATTTGTTGTTTTGAAAAATCGTCGTGTACGACATACATAAGATGACCTAAACTTATCATTTTTTTATTTTTTTTTTTTTAAATTGAAAAGAATTATCTGAAGTTTGTTCTCGTGCAATCCATTTGTCAAAATGTTATGTTGATCAAAAGTTATTAAAATAGTAAAAAACCCTAATATTTAAAGTTTATGGACCAATTTTATTAGAAATTAATTGAAAAATAGAAAAAATAATCCAATTGAAAAAAAAATTACATATTTAGAATCTACATTGTCTTATCTAAAATGGGTTTTAATTTCGTCAAAAAATTCTATAAAAAAAGTCGCCAACCATATGTCCAAATTTGGTATTTTTCTTTGACATTGTTAGGACCTTCAACTTAGGTCAAACTAGGTTGAAGCTAGATTTGGATTCCCAATGCTTGCAACTAAATACAAGGAAAAACCCTTTCTATAAAGAAAACCAAATTTTGGAAGCGGGATCCGTTTACAAAGCGAGGATCCCGTTTTTGTAAAGCGGGATCTCGTTTTGGTTCTACAAAATGGATCCCGTTATTTAAAACAATCCCGTTTTCAAAATCGCCAAAACGGAAATTTCCATTTTTGGAATTTTAAAAGCGGGATCCCGTTTTGAAAATTTTCAAAAGCGGAAATTTTCAAAATGGAAAATTTTTTCGAGATCCCGTTTTGAAACTTTCCATTTTGGAAATTTCCGTTTTTGAAAAATTTTCAATATGGGATCCCATTTTGAAAATTTTCCAAATCGGAAATTTTTAGCGGGATCCCATTTTTTAAAGCGGGATCCGTTTTTAAAAAGCGGGGATCCGTTTTAATTTGAGCTCGGGATCGTTTTTGCAATGCCGATTTTTTTTTTTTTTGGCTAAAGGCAAAAACTTCCGCGTTTAGTGGACTCAACTTCTGCACTTACCGGTATAACTTCATGAATAAACCCATCAATATGTTGTGAAATTTTTTAATAAAATATAAGGAACTATAGTTTTAATGAGTGTTAATGCAAAGATAGATACCCAATGAATTGGATGTAGCTTTCCCTTCATAATTTTTTTAGACAATATAAAATCCCTATAAAATCTTATACATAGGGAATAAATAGGCTTCCATGATATATTAATCAATTTAAGGAGGGGGTTTACGTTGGTCAATCTAGAAATGTCATTGACTAATAATAAGGAATGGTGGGAGTTATTCACTAGCTAAGACCACTGACTCATAGAATAATTCATAATAAAATATCTCTTAAAAAATATACACCAATAACCACCACAAGCTTTAACCTCATCTAATACTAGATCAAGTTATTTTAATTTGATCATATCTCAATTAGCACCCAATAGCACCATTAGACCCAATCATCTAACCATAGGCAATGTGTTCACCAAATATTTCCTATTGATTTATACTAGTTATTATCATTTGAAATCATCTGTGAGCACCATAATATGATCATATCACCTTTAAATCATACTATGTATCAATAGAACACAACTACCTCTAGTAGATAAACATGGCTTGAACACCCATTAAGCATATTGTATCCACATGCTACCCACTTGAATCATTCAATTGCATGCAACCCATATAATAATATCATGAATTTATCTAAAAGACCAATATAAATTGAAATATAGAAAAAGTGGATCCTAGGTCCTAAATACAAAGAACCTAGGATGCAAAGGTGACTTTTTCCAAATTTCATTAGGATGTAGATCACAAGGTGAAAATATTGACCTTCAACCTCAATGGTGAGTCAATCATACTTTAATGTACATTTAATAGGGGATTAGAATGGATTTGAAGTATTTTGGAATGATTAAACTAATGATCCTATATTCCCTAATACATAAAATGCAAGATCCTAACAACTAATAGACAAAATTTCAATAGATTGCAAGTGGATATGGGAAGTGCAGAGCACATTAAACTTGCTTAGAAAATTTGGTTTTGATGTGCCTAAAAAGACTCATTTTCCCAATGGTGAATGGGTCTTTGGAAGGGGGTCTTGATCAACTTTATGGGTCCTCTAATGTTGGATCAAAGCTTTTGTTTTCCACTTGAAATTTTTTTAGAGTATTAGAAATGAATTACGCAACTTAATTTATGTAGGTTGATAAGAATCATGAAAATAAATGCAACAATGCAAAATTTCTATTCAAGATCTCTTCAATCTTTCTTCAATCTGTAACATGCACATACACAAAGAGGGGAAAAAATTTGTGCCATATAGAGGTTTTCCTCAGTCAAACCCTATGAATAGTGTTCCCACTTTCACAATGGCAATATCAATGATAAAAACCTTAATAGAAAGGAAGGAAATGATGAATGAAAAAATTTCTACAACTCACCATCATTCAATAGCTTATTTAAAGGATTGAAGACAAACACATCACTTCAAGGGTCTTGGATCTTGTTTGATACATTTTCTTTAATACTTGAATGCTTACAACACTTGTTAGTCTCACAAGTCAACATGAACACACATAAACTTTGACATGATGTTAGGATCTTAATTGTTGCTACAAATGACTGATAATATTTTCTCTTGAATGCTTAGAAGGTGTCTCTTTATATTTCTTCTTGATTCTTATATTTCAAATGATAAAATGACTAGGTATTTATAGGCATTTATCCAATTTTCCAAAAATTAGATTCCAAAAGCTGACACTTACAATTTGAATTTTGATCATTAAAATGCCATCAAAAATATTTTTTAATTTAGGTCTTGGTTCATAAAGGGGACCCATTCACCCCTAGACGAATGGGTCCTAGCCTATATTTCCAAGACACACAAGATTCAAGGTAATTTAATTATTAAATGCATTTATTTAATGTTGGTTCCCCTTTCAAAAAATGGTATGAATAAGGCTTTGGAATGCATAATTTGGTAAATTAGAAGCTTAATTAATTCCAATAAATTAAGGGACCCAGACATAATGTGAAATTATAAAGGTATACAATCTTCTGCACTAAATTTAGCCCGCACTTTAGTGAGAGTATGAACTTACACTCGGACTCATGCTAAAGTAGAGAAATATATGTCAAGAGGGGTCCAAGTGCACAAATGTTAGAAAGATAGGATGAAAAAGAGTCAAGGGAGATAACCAATCCCCCAAGATCTATTCCCATGGAAAACCAACATAGGCACAAAGGAATGCATAAATGTGTATCAGTGATACAAGGTACACAAACATCCAATGTCAAAATTAATATGAAAAAGAAAAAATATGGACTAGCAAGTTGTGCTATGCTATGTGTCCATAAAATATACTCACAAGGGCTAGTGAAGTCTGATATTCACTAGGTGATCCCCAAGGCCAAGATGAGAAACACACAAGGTCTAGTGAAGTGTGATATTCACTAGGTGTGTACCCATAAAAATGACCATTGCTTCACAAGGCTAGCAAGCTGCATTATGCTAGACACTTATAGAATAAATTTGGTTTTGATGTGCCTACAAGGACTCATTCGCCCAATGGAGAATTGCTCTTTGAAAGAGGGTCTTGATCAACTTTCTGGGTCTTCTAGTGTTGGATCTAAGCTTTTATTTTCTACCTGCAAATTTTTTAGAATATCATAAATGAATTTTTCTACTTAGTTTCCATAGGATGACAAGAATGATGAAAACAAATGCAATAATATAAAATCGCTCTTCAAGATCTCTTCAATCCTTCTTCAATATGTAACCTACACATACACAAAGAGGGAAAAATGATTATTCCATATTAGGGGTTTTCCTCAGTCAAACCCCATGAATAGTGTTCCCACTTTCACAATGGTAATGTCAATGATGAAAACCTTAATGGAAAGGAAATAAATGACAAATGAACAATTTTATGCAACTCACCACCCTTTAATATCTTCCTTGAAGGACTAAAGAAAAATACATCAATTCAAAGGTCTTGGATCTTGCTTGATAGATTTGTTTCAATGCTTGAATTCTTATAACACTTATTATCCTTCACTAGACAACATGTACACACATAAACTTTGACATAAGGGCAAGTGCAGGATCATGGGGGTCCAAACTATGGCGATATGACTAAAAATGGCTAAAGATATTTTTTTTCCAAATTTGATGAAACAAAAAGGGTTTATTGATAAAATTATCAACTTTCCACCAATATAAGATATGACTTATTTTAAATTTTTTTTTAATAAAAAGGGGTAAAAACTTTATTGAAAATCAGAGCAAAGCATTACATAAAGCAAAGGGCCAAAGCCCCAGGAACCAACATAAACCACAAGAAAAGCCAGGAACAAAATCACTCTTCCCCAATAGCACTCCCATCCTCTGCAAGAATCCTCTCCAAATCCTGACATAACTCACGGGAAATCTGCTCCCACCCATCAATCTTCCCACCATCTATATTCTCCGACGCCCATTTGGCTAGACAATCAGCTGCCCTATTCCATTCCCTTGGAATATGGACATAAGATACTGACTCCATCAAAGAGCTAACCTGCAATATCTGCTGCACCAACATAGCCAACTGCCAGCTAACATCAGAAATCTTCTTTCCATGAAGTAAATTGACCAAGACCTGAGAATCTGACTCACAAATAACCTTACGCCACCCTAAAGCATATGCCCATTTCAAGGCATAGAGAATAGCCAAGCCTTCCATCCTATTGACAGTCTGTATCCCTTCATTAGCAGAAAAAATAAAAACCACTGATCCAGAAGAATCCCTACCAACCCCGCCAATCCCAGCAAGGTCCAGGATTTCCCCTAGATGAGCCATCCGTATTAATTTTCAAAAAGCCAGTAGGAGGGGGCAACCAACTCCCCACCCTTTGAACTTTTTGCTTCACACGCCTACCTCTCCTGACGCAAGTAGAAGCTGAAGATAGCCCCTGAATACCCAGCCGATCAACCATCTCAGCATCTCCTTTCTCTAACGGCAACATAATCTCACCTTTAGCTTCGACTGTCTCCTGGATCATTCCCACAATTCTAAACCAAACTTGTTGAATCCCCAAATTTTCACCTCGAAAGATTCTTCGATTCCTTTCCAACCAAACTTGCCAAAGCAGAAAGATGGGACCAACATACCAAACATCCTGCAAGAAAGAGGCCGAGGAGGGGGGCCTCCCCAGACTAATCCAAAACTCAACCAAGGAGGAGGCATGAATGCATGGGCTTTTCCAAACACCCCACCAGAAATGCCAGAGCTGTAAGGTGAAGGAACAATGAAAGAACAAGTGAGGAGAGTCCTCCTCCCCACACCCGCAGAGAACACACCTAGATGGGCCTGAAAAACCTCTCTTTCGGATATTATCCCAAGTCAAACACCTATTCCAAGCCAAAGTCCAAATAAAGCAATTACACTTTGGCCAAGAAAACTTATTCCAAACTTTCTTCCACCAATGAACCTCCACCCCCTCAATCTGCTGGGAAAGCAACTCCTGATACCCAGAAGAAACAGTGTAAGCACCCTTGGGGTTAGGAGACCAAGCCAACACATCCTGATCCATGAGGGAGCTACAACTTCGACAAGAAAGAATGTAATGAAGCTCAGCGCACTCCTCCTCCATACCAACAATAGGCCATTCCTCTGGATTCTTCCATCTTGCCTCCACCAACTGCCCCTGAAAGGAAAGAGACTTAAAGTCGCACACCCTCGACCATCCTGCTTCACAGAACCTCTGGCACAATGTAAGCAAATGAGGATACTGAGAAACAATGGGAGGGTGGCCATCCCAAGCGTCATGCCAAAAATGTGCCTCTGACCCACTCTTGCAAATCCAGAATAAGCCACCCTTAACGAGCGCAACCCCTTTCTTGAGAGTATTCCAAATCACAGATCCCTTCCCTGTCAAGCTATAACGAGGGATATCACTTTGAGGAATCCCTGGAAAGTACTTTTGAGTCAAAATTCTGGCCCACACCCGGTCCTATTCCACACACCAATGCCAATACAATTTAGCAGCCAGAGCTGTACCAGACAACAATGACTGCCTTAACCCAAGACCACCAAACTGTTTAGGGCTACAAACAACATCCCATCTAACAAGGCTCCACTTGGAAGATAATAAACTACCAGCCCATAAAAATTGTCTTGCTAAGGAATCAAGATCCCTAACAAAGCCCATCGGCGCCACCTGAATCATACACCTATAAAGAGGGAGAGCCTGAACCACAGATTTGAGCAATTGAACCCGACCCGCAAAAGACAGCCAGCGAAGGGTCCAATGAGTGACTTTGACACGAAATTTTTCTAGAATAGCCTGCCAAGAATCCCTAGACTGCCTACCAACAGAAATAGGAATCCCAAGGTAGGTCAGCGGGAGATCCCCAATCTGAAATCTGAGAATATGAGCAATTCTCCTCTGAATGGAGTTCAGAGTATTGAAGAAAAAAATGGAAGACTTGCCCTCATTAATTGACTGGCCCGATGCAGCAAGATAAACATCCAACACCTTGCGCATGTTTGAAGCCTCCCTAATAGTAGCCATGCCCATCAAAGCAGTGTCATCCACAAACTGTAAGTGAGATTGCACTGGTAAGCCACCTCCCCATTGCCATCCTTGAATGAAAACCCCCTCCACATTCCTTTTTATCAACCGTCCCAAACCTTCCACCAAAAGAAGAAACAAGTAAGGAGAGAGGGGGTCACCTTGTCGTAAACCCCGAGAAGCACCAAAGAGTTCAGAGTGCTCCCCATTAATCAAAACAGAGAAAGAAATTGAATTCACACAACTCATAACCCAGCGAATCCACTCCTCCTCAAAACCAAAGGCCCCCAGAACTTTTTGGAGGAAGGACCATCGAACTCTGTCATAAGCCTTGGCCATGTCAAGCTTGATGAACATAGCCTTATCTTTGGAGTTGGCCATAGAATGAATAGTCTCTGTAGCAATAACCACCCCATCCAAAATCTGGCGGCCCACCACAAAACCACTCTGTTCCTCAGAAATCAGCAGCGAAAGCCACTTTTTTAACCTATCAGCAATCAACTTAGAGATAATTTTATATATAACATTGCAAAGAGAAATGGGGCGAAATTGACTTAACCGATCAGCCCCATCACCCTTGGGGATTAGAGCAAGGAAGGTAGAATTTAGGGCCCGAAGCATTTGCTTATTCTTTTGAGACTCTTGAACAACTGCCAATAAATCCAGCTTGATAATCTCCCAAAATTCCTAGAAGAACTCAATCGGGAAGCCATCCGGACCAGGAGCTTTACCCTTCTTCATCTGGAAAACAGTCTTCTCTAGCTCCTCCAGAGAAATATCACTCATAAGATGCTCCTTCATCTCCCAAGAGACCAAAGAAGGAATACAAGAGAGGACCTGAGCCTCTTCAACTGAGTCCCCCTGCGAGTCCTCCCTGAATAAAGAAGCAAAATACTGCACAGCTTCATTTGAGATATCCTGAGTAGAAGAAAGAACCTCTCCCCTGTCAGTCACCAAAGCCGAGATAGAATTACCATGACGTCTGGCCTTCACCGAATTGAAGAAGAAGGCAGTATTCTTGTCTCTCTCCTGAAGCCACTCAATCCAAGCTTTTTGTTTCCAGTAGATTTCCTCCCTCAACTCCCACTCCTCTAGAGCTTTCAATGCCCTAGCTTCGTCCCGCAACAAATCCTCAGACACCCCATCCTCCCTAATCAACCTAGTAATACCATTCAGCTCAGCTTGTGCAGCAAGCTTCGCATGGTAAATGTTTCCAAAGCAATGTCGGTTCCATCGTTTAAGCTGATACTTAACATATTGAAGGAGCTTAGCAAAATTATACATTGCAGTACCATAAGCAAGTCTACCATACCTCCACCATTCAGCAACACATCCATAAAGGTCAGGGTCCCGCAACCACATTAGCTAGAATTTGAAGGTTGGCGTTCGAGGCATCCGAGCAGAAGAGATAACTAGCTTTATAGGCCAGTGATCCGAACCTCTCCAATCTAATATCTCAAAACTAGAAGACCACATTCCCCCAACCCAAAAGCAGGAGACCATGAAACGATCCAGTCGTTCAGCAATGCAACTATCACCAACCCTTCTGTTGTTCCAAGTAAATTGACCATTGCTAGGTTTGATATCAACAAGATTGAGAGCAGATATATTGTCCTGAAACAACAATGCAGAAGGCTCTAGTCTTGCAATACCACCCCGTTTCTCAGCTAATTCAGTAATAGCATTAAAGTCCCCTGCAATGATCCAAGGATGATAGGGAAATAGGCTACGAACAAAATGAATATGTGTCCATAAAAGAAGTTTACCCTGGAACTCAACAGGTGCATAAACATTGGAGAAAAGAACAAACTCTCCCGACTCAGGACATGAGGCAACCATGGATAAAGAGGACTTGAAGGATAACCACCACAAAGGTTGAATCTTCTGAGGGTTCCAGAAACAAGCCACACCCCCCGAGAATCCCTGAGCCCCAATACACTGGCATTGACCATTCTTCCACAACTTAGGCACTAAACCCATCATGCACTCAACAGATAACTTGGTCTCCTGAAGAAAAAGAACATTAGGAGAATGACTTCTTACCAACTCCCAAACAACTTTTTGTCTAGGGCCACTGTTCAATCCCCTTGCATTCCATGAAATAATGATCATTTCAAAGGAGTCGAAAAATGAGAATCTAGGGTCTTAACAGACCTTGACTCCACCAAAGTCTCCCCCATCATCTTAATCTTTTCCAAATATTTCTTCCTGCCAAGTTTAACACTTTTCTCTGATCCCCCCTTCTTGCCATCCTTTTGCAAAATGCCTAGTTGAGGAGAAGGCTTTCTACTCTTAGTCACATCCGATCCAACGTTCCGTGCAGGAAAAGACGTGCTTCCATCCCCCTGCCCCAACTCAACATTTGGACCTGACATCACCTGAGCCCCAACCTGCACATCAGTGACCATAGGTATGGCAGACTCCTCCTATGGAGCAGGAGGAGTAATGGAAGTGTGATCCTCCAGGCCAGAACCAACCACACCCGGATCCACACTTATTAACCCTGGATTAACTTCTTACTGACCCAAATCATCCAGGACCTCAAACCTATTAAAAGTATCCTCATCTTGTCTCTCCATCAAAGTCCTCTTTTGTCCTCTATTCCGGTTACGAGCCTTAACAGGAACATAACCCTCAGCATCTGCACCCTCAACAGAAATAGGATTCTTCCCCTTATCAACATCAGAATTGTTACGAGGAGGAGGTGGAGGCTGAGGCACCACAGGCTTAGCCTTCGGGCATCTACGCAACAGGTGACCATATTCATGACAGAGGCGACATCGGAAAGGAAGGGTTTCATAATCCAATTGTTGTACCCAAGAATGGGGACCCACACACATATCAAAAGCATATGGAAAAGGTCTACTCAAATCAATTTCCACACAAATTCGAGCAAAAGTCATTACTTTCTTACCTAGGGTTTGTGTTGAAGACCCCATCGGCTTCCCAAGCATTGAAGCAAGCATGTGCAGAATGTACTCATGACAACATTCAATTGGAAATCTGGGCAGCCGAACCCACACTGAAACACGATTTGGAAGCTCCTTAGAGGGATTAAAGCCTGCATGCCATGGCTTGACGAACAACCCAACTTGGTTGTGAAAATAGGGCCCCCCCTCAAAAACCCTATTGCGATCAACCAAGCAGATAAATGTGACCATGAAGAAATTATTTGCAAGCAGCGTGACCTCCATTTCACCCTCTGGCTCCCAAGTCCTTCATGCCCAAGTTTCCAAAAATTGTAGTGACACTCTCAATCCAAAAAAATTGCAATATAGAGAATGCTTTGAATAATATTCAATATCCTCAGCAATCATTTCAATCAGAATGACCAATTTAGGTCTCTCTTTGCAACGCTCTAGGCATCCGTTAATCTTTGTGATCCGAGATCCACTAGAAAAATTTGAATCCATAGACCCCGTATTCAGAGAGAAGAGGGTGTTATAAAAAACTCTTGCTCCTTGACTTGGCGATTTCAAGCCCACCGCAGCAAGAAAATCCATGTCAGATGCAACACTAGATGGCTCACCTTGAGACATAACCGCCAACAGGCCTGGGACGGACATGCACAAGAAATAGCCGACCCCAAGCACAATAGATCAGAGGAAACCCTCACCTGCAACACACACCGTCAAACCCAAAAAAAACTGTAGCAAAAGGATTAACCCCCCACAAAATGAAATAGACGCCCACCCCAACCTTCGCACAAATAGAGAAAACAAACACAAGCTAGGGCTCGAATGCCCTAGCTCGGCTCCATCTTGATTCTGGAGACCAAAGCGCCATTCTCTTGGGTCAGCATTCAATTTTCATCCTATGATATTTAGAATTAAATAGATGATTATTATTGATTTTTACATGCAGGCTAAAGTCCTAATTGATAGGTTGATCAAAAAAATCTATAATTCTCAAACAATTTCACATTTTTTGAATCCAAAAGATGTGACACGTTCTATGCTTCCCATACTATAGGATAAAAAAAAAAAATCAAAAAAATTTTACTGAGTTATGATGGTCAGACAAACAAGTTTTAATACTTTTTTTAAAAATTCTAATAAAAAATTCATAACTAATTATTTACTTGCAAAAATTTATAAAAAGAATGTGGAACATCCGAGAATGTGTCCTCTACTTATATTCAAAGTTTCAAAAAATAATATTATTTTTTTCTTGTACTTAGGTTGGTCAAACATACGCCTTCTTTTTATTTTTTTCTAAAATTTTAGTACTACTATATTGAAATTTCAAAATTTCACCAAATAGATATAGTTTTTTCCAAAAGACGACTAGTATCTTAAAAACTGCATTCAATTTGTTACAAATTTTGTTCTTACATCTTTTTCAAATTATATCAATAACCCGTTTAAATTTTAATTTAAATTTTCCTAACTCTATTTTTCTAAATTTTCATTGCCACTTAAGGGCCTAGTTTGGACCCCCATGATCCTGTACTGACCCATAATATTAACATCATGATTGCTACTATAATGAATAATAATGATGCTCTTGAATACTCTTGACAATAATATTTTCTCTTGAATTATTAGAAGGTGTTTCCTTAGATTACTTCTTGATTATTAGAATTTCAAATGATAAAATGACTAGGTATTAATAGGTGTTTATCCAATTTCTTGAAAATTAGATTCCAAAAGCTGACACTTACAATTTGAATTTTGTGTAAGGAAGCTAAGGTAGCGAAACAACTTCCTACACTAATCTTGAGAGGAGAATAATGCAAAACTTTTATAGGTCTTTTCAGCTACAAAAACTTAAACAAAAATAAACATAAATATCATGTATACCGCAACACAGTGATTTACATGGGGAAAAAGCATTCGGGAGAAAAACCCCACACTCTAAAATTTTCCCAATAAATTATTTAGAAATCACAAAGATAACAATATACTTGTAGAGTAATCTTCTCACAAGACTATCACCAACCAAAGATCCATAGGCAACATGACCACTGTTAGACTCTCAAAATACATCACAATACACAACCATAATACAATGGTCTCATAAAATAGGGTTTCCTTCTAGGGAAAGTTAAGATAATAAAATAATGGCTATTAGATTTAAGATCTAATGATGAACAGTCTAGATTTACAATTATAAAATAAAAATAAAAAATTTCCTTTCGCGGGCACTACCCCCAAGCCCCCGCTAGGGTGCACTGAGAAACCTCCCCATGCCCCCCTATCATGGACATATCAACAATACATTATGTATCAATAGTACCTTATATAGTTGCATGGTTGAGACACATTTTCCCAACAAATCTCCCACTTTTCAAACACCTTGCAAATGCAATAGGAGGATGTATAAACATCATCTCTTAATTATTGGGGGCCAAAAGTCCCATTGATTCTGAAAAACATCTGAAATTGTCTGTGCTCATAGCTTAGTTAAAGAATTAGCAATATTCATAAAACTCTTTATCTTAACTAGCTTCACCCTACCATCTTTTACCATAGCTCTAACAAAATGATACTACACATCAATGTGCTTGGTCCTAGCATGAAATCTTGGGTTCTTAGCTAGGCATATTACACTCTAAATGTCATAATTTAAATTTTCACTGCACCTTATTTTTTTCCAATATCTAAACATAACCTCTTAATCCAAATGGATTCTTTACAAGCATGAGTAGCTACCACATACTCAGCTTCAATAGTGGGAAAAACAACCACATCCTATTGCTTACTCATCCAACTAATTACACCACCAAATAAACAAATAAATACTAGTGGAACATCTGCTATCAACATCACCTACCTAGTCTGAATCCACATAACCATGAATATTAAGGGAAATCTCATCTTCAATCATATTACTATGATAACACAAGAAATAATCTAAGGTACCACAAAAATATCTAAAGACTCTTTTAACTGCATCCCAATGAACTCTACTAGGATTATATATATATATAACTGGAAAGGACTTCCACTGCTTAGGAAATGTCTAGTATTATAAAAAACCATAGCATACATCAAACTTCCAACTGCACTCTAGTATGTTACTTTGCTCATGTCTTTAATCTTTGATGTAGATGTTGGAGAATCTGAAATAGATAACTTTGTTCCATCTGAAACAAGAACACATAATGGTCTATAATCCTGCATATCGAACCTTTGTAAAATTTAATTGACATACTTACTTTGGCCAAGCCATAGATTTCTATTCACTCTATCTCTTTTAATTTCCATCCAAGGAATTTATCCAGCTGCACCAAGGTCTTTCATTTCAAATTTAGCAGCAAGTTACTTCATTTCTAAAATCATACCTTTCCCTCTATCAATAAATAACATATCATCAACATATAATGCAATAAATAGGAAATGATCACCTTCGGTTTTATAATAAACACAATTATCTAATTTAGAACACTCAAATTACAAACTCAATACATATGTATCAAATTTTTGGTACCACATCCTAAGACTCTATTTTAATCCATACAAAGATTTATTCAATTTGCAAACCAATTTACTTTTACCTTTAACCACGTAGTGCTCTAGCTGTGTCAGATAAATATCTTCCTCCAAGTCACCATGAACGAAAGAAGTTTTCACATCCATTTTCTCAACCTCTAGATCATAAGAAGCAACAATAGAAATAAAAAATCTAATGGATGTCATTTTTGCAATAGGAGAAAATATCTCACCATAAACAATACCCTCAACTTGTGAGTAACCTTTTGCAACCAACCTTGCTTTCTACTTCTCAACACCTCCATTTGAACCAATCTTTTTCTTAAACACACATTTGCAAATAACAGGTTTTCATCCTTTAGGCAATGGTACAAGATCCCATGTATCATTCTTTTTCAAAGATATAATTTCGTCATCCATAGTAATCTTCAAGGATTTTCCATCATTCATACCTAATGTCTCTTCTACCAATTTGGATTCATCCATGTTAGTATTCAAAGAAAAAATACATCTCCAATCATCATGTGAATACCTTTTAGGTGGTTGTCTATGCCTTGTAGGCCTACGAAGAAGTTGAGTTGAAGGTTCTTCCTCCTCTTCTAAAGATTCAAAGCTAGATGAGATCTCCTCAAACTCTTGTCTATCCAGGGGCCTCGGTTAAAGTTTCTTAGGTGTAGAAGGAAATTGAATCACATCTTCTTGTTTACTTTTTTCTAGCTACAATGTAACAAAATAAGGCTTAGTTTCTATGAAAAATAACACTTCCACTATGTGTAGTGTTGAAAAATATCATCTATGACATTTTCACACTTGTTTGGGTCCTCCTTGTTAAACTAAGCCTAATGTTGCCTTGATTCAGTGTTGTAATGTGTTTAACATGTTTACATTAGTCTTGGGCCTATTTTTAAATAAAAGATGCCTAAATTGTGCTTTATTTAGCATGTTGTAAAGTGTTTTAGTACACTTTCACACTAATCTAGGGTTTTATTAATTAATTGGGCTTCTTATGCTTTAATTGGCCTTATTTTCTATCCACGAGCCTTAATTAATGCATCTTTTCGAGGATAATCATGACATAAAACAAAATTCAATAATAATTTAGGTATTTTTGAAGTGTGTGGCCTAGATTTGGTGATCTGGGACTCATACACCACCTTGGGAATATGAGTCCCACCTAGGTTTTGGGGCCTTAATCCTGATTTTCCATCATTCTAAGCATTTTTGAAAAATGTGTCTCATAGTTAAGCCTAATGGGACTCATAGGCCACTTCTGGTGTATGAGTCTCGTGTGGCCCAAAGTCAAATTTAATTCAAATTCTTGGTGGTATTTTATTCTCCTAGATATGATGTTGGCTTGTAGTGTTGTAATTTCTAGGAATTAGGCATAAATAATTATAAATACAAGTTTATTTCACTCATTTTCACCCCCAAGATTTCAAGTATTCATGCATTATAGTAATTTTTTTATCAAGGGAGAATTCAAGAGTCTACAAGAGTTTACAAGAGCATTCAAGAGCCTTCATGAGTTGATTATAAAGTGTTTTGGAGCATTATTAAAGTATCAAGCATCATGTAAAAGTCATCATGCATCATCATTGTGATTGAGCTAGCATTTGTGATGTAGGGTTGTGTGATTCAAGCAAGCATTCAATTAAAGATCTACAACATTAAAGAAAGATTCAAGATCTACATCCATTGGAGCCATCTCATACATGTTTGCAGCACTATATTGCTAGGGTTTAGTGAGTTGCAACATTTTATTTTATTCATTCATGTCATTCTCCTTTCCTATTTCATTTCTTTTCAAGGTTTGATTACCAAAACGGGGTTTGACCAAGTCAAACCCCTTTCTAATAACAAAACAACATTTTTCCCTCTCTTTACTGTGTGATTTGCAAATCTATGTTGAAGACCCTCTAAAGAGCAAGTTTGGAGAAAGTTGTCAAAGTGTTCAAAGTTGTCAAAGTTGTCAAAGTTGTCACCATGCTTTGGAGATAATTGAAAGACATCTACAAGTTGCAAATCGAAGTTCCAAACCTAAAAATCAGGTGGATAAGACAAAGAATACATTGAAGAGTAGATTCTAATCTTGAATTTCTAGAAAATTCAAACTGGACTAATATGCTGCTTTTGGTGTGAGTCCTAATACAGTGAAATTTATAGTTTTTAGTAGTTCTAGACATATCTCTACCATATTTTTGTTCCTACCTAGAAACCCTAATCTGGGACTAAATCCCCCAGCCTAGCATATGAGTCCTAGTCAGCATTAAATTCATCATATTCAACATTTCAAGTCTTCATTCAAGCCTCTATAGGTTTCTAGGAGCACCATTCTAATCTCACAGAATTTTGTTCTGATTTATATGCATTTCTAGGTCATTTAGTAAAAATTTGCATTGCATTAGGTTTCATAATTAGTTCTTGCATTTCAATAGTCTTTCCATGCCCTAGCTTGGTGGTGAACCCCTCTTTAGTTCTTAATCATACCCTAGGACACCCTATTGTAAGATCTCTTTCTCCCATTCTATCATTAGATTGAGATCTCTAGGGTTTTCCTTGAATGATATTAGGGGAAACTTGGTGTTCTATTTCCTAAACCATAGAACACCATTTTTCCACTAATCATTTTGGTGAACCTGTATTTAGAACACATTATTTCTTATTTAGAGTGCATAATAGTCCTAGATCTTGCTTGAATTAGCTTTATGATAGGGTTTGCATTAGTTAATTTGCGTCTATGGTTTCTAAATCTTACATTAGTGAAAGTGCATATAGGTTTCATTTTTGCATATTGCATCCTTGAATTTCATCTTAAATCTACATTTTCATTTATTTTAGACATCATCCTAACCAAAAAGCATAAAAATCAATTAATTTTTTTCTAAAATTTATGATAAACCCTCACTAGGACTCATACACCCCTCTAGGTGATTTAGTCCTAGTGTAGATTTTAAAGTACATTTTACAACAGTAAATTCTTTGTTTTCGGGCTTTTGTTTATTTTTTATAACTTTCTATTTTAGTTTACAGAGTTTCTTTTATATCCATTTCATTGTATTTAGCTTAAATTCATTTGAATTGCATTTGCATCCATCTTACATTTAGTGTCCCTTGTATGAGATTTTCTACTTGGTGTCCTATTGCTAATACTATAGTGATACGAAGTTTGAGACTCATGTCATCCTGTAATAGCACAATTGTCATGGATCTTGGGTTACCTAACTCTTTCACAACTAGTGTTGACACTAGTTCACTAGGTATGGACCATACCCTTAACACCTCTTTTCCTTCATGTAGTCTGACAAGTGTTGAAACAATGGTTGCTAGTATTCTGCAAGAAAACATAATCCAAATTCATGAAGACTTATCAAACCTAAAAAATAAAATAATTCTTGAAAACATTTCAACCACCGCTATCCCTACCATAGATAAAATTCATCGCATGCTTGAAAGTGAAGACGGAGTTGACCTTGTGCGTAACATAGTTTAAATATTTGGTAAACATATTACTTCAACCACTAGTAGTACTCAACCTATGAACAATGTCCAAAAACAAGGAGGAACTCAAATTCCTCTCATAACCATTGCCTCTATTCCTACCTATACCAACCCTCAAGTTACAACAACAATGCAACCTACTAGTAATGTGGTTCCTTCCTTAGGTATTTCCGCTAGCATTCCTAGTACCTTTGTGGCATCGCATGTCATATCTCCTACCTCTTTAGCTCCCATAAGAATTCCACTCACTTGTCCCTCAAACACATATATACCCCCACCATATTCACCTCCATCTCGTAATACAACTAATGACATCATCATAAATTGACTTTTGCAAACTGTTTCATCCCTTCAAAAGGAAGTTTCCACCATAAACCAAAGTCAAAATGGACAACCTACATACTATGTCAAAAGAAATCCCTTATCCTTGGAGATATTGAGAAAGTCGATACCACAAAGTCTAGATATTCCTTGGTTTGAGAAATATGAGGGGAAAGGAGACCCTTCTAACCATGTTTCTCCCTATACTACATTGTGTAGTGACTTTGTCCTTGAGGATAAGCTCTTGGCTAAGCTTTTCCCTAGGTCTTTGAAAGATACTACCTAGGAATGGTTGTCTTCGTTACCGAATAACTCAATTCGTTCATTCAATGAACTTGTCTATGCCTTTATAATCCATTTCCAAGTGCGCATGACTCCTAAAATGACTTTAGTCAAGTTGATGAGATGTAAGCAAAAGGAAGATGAAAAGATTACCAACTTTATTCCCAAATTGACATAAAGGCTCTTGACCCTCACCTTCAAAATATTTTCATAGAAAACTTGCAAAGCAAGATACAAGATAATATTACCATGATGAAATTTCCCTCCTTCGTGCACTTGTGTACTACCCTTCGTGATTATAAAAAATTGATCTAAAGTATTTGTGACACAAAGTCCACCTTTAGCCATTCTAAGAAGTGAGAGTCTGTAAACCAAAACAATTACCAACCTTTTGGCTAGTTATTGAATTTGATGATGACCCTAGTTTGGCACTTACTGTTATCCCTTTGGCTAGTTGTCTGCCTTTCACATATGATGGACATTATTGGGATGTAGACTCCACTCCAATCATAGGTTGATTTGCTCAAAATTTTAATAGTCCGATTTCTTTATTTCCCTTTGTATTAAAGCCTTTTAGAATGTAATTTATCCCCTCGTGGTTATTGTTTGATATCTTTGTGGCATTCCTCTATTTGTACCTACATTCTTTTCTGTCGTCATTTTATCTCTTTTTCATTTGTCTTGTGTTTTCCTTTTGGGGATGACGGAAGGCATTGAGACATCCATGTCTCTTCAATGTTGACCCAAAATCTTTTCCTTTTATCTCTCTTTCATTTTTCTTATTTTTTCCTTTTGGGGATGATGCAAGGCATCTAGACATTCAGGCCTCTTCCATGTTGACCTGAAGGATTTTTTCTTTGTTTTCACTCTCTTTCTGTCATTCTTCTTATTCCATTAGTATTTGAGGAATGATGATAGTTCTGATCTCTCTTCAAAAAAAAAAAAATTGTAGCAAGAACATACTGACTCCAAATCCATGGATCCCTCATGTGTTTGGAGTTTCATTTTGGGGGCAACCCCTCTTTTTATTTTCATGATGTAGCTTCATTTGGAAACACATGACTTGGCATAGGGCTTTCCAAATAAGCTCGCATGTCTTGATAACATTTATAATTTGCTACTTTAAAGTAATTTCTCGCAGCATGGTGTTTAGCAATTTCTTTAAAGTGGGGGAATACATTGGCATTATTCTTTTTTCATTTTTCATTTTTCATTGTGTTGTATTCTTATTTCATGTGATGCGTCTTTCACCTTGTGATGCATCTTTCACCTTGTGGTGACATTGGGTGTGATGTCCTTCAAGAGTGTGATCTCTCTTAGCATATCATATTCCTCTTAGTGGCTTGATCCAGCACACTACATCCCCTAAGTTGTGAATCTTCTATTCTTTGATTGGTCCTCTCTTGGAGACAATAGGAATGATTTTCCCTAAGTTAAGACCTTAAATGAACTGATAAAAAATCCTTTGAATGTACCTTTACATTATTTTCAATTATATGGCCACCTACCATAACACACTTTTCTTTCCTATGGAGCCATCTTGTTTTTTCATGAGTTTCAAGCATACGAAGCTTTGCTTTCCTCATGAAGCTTGAAGTTCATTATTGTGTGATGCCTTATCAAATTTATTAGAAGGTATAGCTTTGGTCTAGTTGTATAGGAGTCAAACTTAGGCATGACTTCCCATAGTCACTTTTGTGTGAGCGCATATCTGCCATGTGTGTGTGTGTGTCACCCTTTTAGATACTCACCCAGTGGATAGCTTGAAGTTCCTTGCCTTAGAGTGAGAGTGCATTTTTGGAAAAACAACCCAGATCTAATCCACATCATGTTGGAAAAATGGTCGAAGCTTGATCCACACTATTTTTTCCTTTTTATTTTCCTTTCTTATTTTTTCTCTTCGGTAATGTATTTTTGTGCCTTGTTTGTTTCTCCTTATATTATTTTCATGTGTGTTAATTTGTGCCTATATTTTTCTATTATAGGATCTTCATCCTAGGGGCTTGATCACCCCTCTTGATCATTGTCATCCTATCTTTCTAGCATTGGTGTACTTGGACCCCTCTTGATGTGTGTCAGTCTACTTTAGTGTGAGTTTGAAGCAAGTTCATTCTCTCACTAAAGTGGGGGCTAAATGTAGTGTCGAAAAATGTCATTCATGACATTTTCACACTTTTTTGGGTCCTTGTTAAACTAAGCCTAATTTTGCCTTGATTTAGTGTTGTAATGTGTTTAACACATTCACATGAGGTCTTGGGCCTCTTTTTAAATAAAATGTACCTAAATTGATCCTTATTTATGGTGTTGTAAAGTTTTGTAACATAATTTCACACTAATCTAGGGTTTTATTAATTAATTGGCATTTTTTATGCTTTAATTGGCTTTATTTTGCATCCACAAGCCTTAATTAATGCATTGTTTTTTGGATAGTCCTAACATAAACCAACATCCAATCATAATTCAGGTATTTTTGGAGTGTGTGGCCTAGATTTAGTGATCTGGGACTCATACACCACCATGGGAATATGAGTCTCACCTAGGTTTCAAGGCCTCAATCTTGATTTTGCATCATTCTAAGCATTTTTAAAAAAATTGTCCCATAGTTAAGCCTAATGGGACTTATACACCACTTCTGGTGTATGAGTCCCATGTGGCACAAGATCAAATTTAATTCAAATTCTTGTTAGGATTTTATTCTCCTAGATCTTATGTCAACTTGTAGTGTTGTAATTTTGAGGAATTAGGCATGAATAAGTATAAATACAAGTTTATTTCACTCATTTTCACACCCAAGCTTTCAAGTATAAGTGCATTATAGTAAATTTGTGATCAAGGGACCATTCAAGAGTCTACAATAGTTTACAAGAGTATTCAAGAGCCTTCAAGAGTTGATTATCAAGTGTTTTGGAGCATTATTGAAGTATCAAGCATCATGTCAAAGTCATCATGCATCATGTTTGTGTTTGAGCTAACATTTGTGATGTAGGGTTTTGTGATTCAAGCAAGCATTCAATTAAAGATCTACAACATTCAAGCAAGAGTCAAGATCTACATCCATTGGAGCTATCTCATACAAGTTTGCAACACTTTATTGCTAGGGTTTGATGAGTTGCAACATTGCATTTTGTTCATTCATCATTCTCCTTTCCTATTTGATTTCTTTTCAAGGTTTGATTACTAGAATGGGGTTTGACCAAGGAAAACCCCTTTCTACTAAAAAACAACATTTTCCCCTCTCTTTAGTGTGTGATTTAAAGATCTAGGTTGAAGACCTTCTAAAGAGAAAGTTTGGAGAAAGTTTTCAAAGTGTTCAAAGTTGTCAAAGTTGTCACCTTGCTTTGGACATCATTGAAAGAAATCTACAGGTTGCAAATCAAAGTTTCAGACCCAGAAATTAGGTGGAGAAGATAGAGCAAAGATTGAAGAGAAGATTTAGATCTTGAATTTCTAGAAAATCCAAACTAGATGGATATGCCACTTTTGGTGTATGAGCCCCAATACAGTGAAATTTTTATTTTTCAAGAGTTCCAAACATATCTACGCCAGATTTCTATTCTTGCCTAGAAACCCTAATCTGGGACTAAATCACCTAGCTTGGCATATGAGTTCCATTCAACATTAATTTCAACACATTATCATTTCTAGTCTTCATTCAAGCCTCTACAGGTTTCCAGGTGCACCATTCTAATCTCTCAACTATTTTTTTCTGATTTATATACATTTGTAGGTCATTTAGTAAAGCTTTGCATTGCATTAGGCTTCATAATTAAGTCTTGCATTTCAATAGCGGGTGATCCCACAAAACTATTTTATAACTCCATTCAGGAAGGAAAATTTAAAAAAACACCACCATGAAGAAAAATTCATGTTTTGGTGGGTTTGCACAAAGGGGGGGTTCACTCTAACCCAAAAGGGGTTCACTCAAACCCCCTTTTGAGTGAACCCTCTTTAATGATGGGACCCACTTTTTGCATTTTTTCCAAAATGGAAACAGGAAATTTTTTGAAGGGGGTTCACTCGAACCCCCCTTCGCTCAAAAGGTTAAGGGGGGTTCCCTCAAAGAGGGATTCAAGCGAACACCCCTTTTTTTCCCTTCTCCCCTTCTTGCACCAAATTTCTACGAAAAAATTACCTTTCGAAGCTCAAGTTGAGGAGCAAAATGGAAGAAACTTCACAGACCCAACTGGATGATGGTAGTCCTCAGAACGAGATATCCCTCGAATATAATTTTAATATATTTGTGTTTTATTATGTATTTTTTAGTTTAATTAAACATAGGTTTTTCACCAAAAATCAAGCTCTCTATTCTGCACCTATGGAAAAATAGTATATAATAAAAAATATCTAAAAAATATGTTCGGGATAGGTATTGATGTCTTTGATTCAATTAAAAAAAAGTTAATTTTGATACATACAAAAAAATTTATGTTGTTTACTTTCTGCCTATGTCTGAATTGTAATTGGTTTGACTTTAAAACTTGATTAAGAAAAAAATATTCAATAAAAAACTATGAAACCAAATGAACTTGTTAGATATCATAGTTACAAAGCTAAATTAAAAAATATATAGAATTGTATCTATCATAGAAAAAATTTATGTTGTTTGCAATGAGCATCACTCATTAAAAATGGTGTAAATTAATAAAATTAGTTTTCGAACAAGATGGAAAAAGAAATACAATCTGATTCAAACAATTTTTTTAAAATATATTTAGCATCTATAGAAAACATGTCACAGATCACTAATTCGTATAATATTCAAATTCCTCATGGTTTAGCAACTATAGGTGCTCAAAAGTGAAGATTTAGTTTAAAATATTCAGTTCAATGTCCAGTTTGGCCAAAAATTATAAAACAATATTGTGGGATCACCCTAGCCTTTCAAAGCCCTAGCTTGGTGGTGAACCCCTCTTTATTTCTTAATCATACCCTAGCACACCCTATTGCAAGATCTCTTTCTCCCATTCTATCATTAGATTAATATTTTTAGGGTTTTCCTTGAATGATATTGTGCTATAGAAAATTAGATCCTTTGCTTGATATGGATTATTTAATGATTAAATTGACTAAAACAAGTTCTTAATCTAGTGTTGTGAGGAATTTTATACATCCACACTAGGTCTTGGACCCTTACAAATTAAATAAAATACATTTAATGACGTCTTGTGAAGGTGATGTGAAGTGTTGTAAGACATTTATACATTCTTCTAGACTCCTTTTATTATAATTCATATAAATATTCCCTTTTTATTCATCATTAAGTCCTATATTGAACTGTTGTAAAGTCTTGTAACCAAATTTCACACCCTCCTAGGCACAATCTACTTATTTACACCTTTCTTATGACTTATTTGACCCCTTTATGCCCTCACATGTCCTAATTAAGTGCATTTTTTTATATAAACCTGACAAACAATATTAAATGCAAGTTAATTCCCAACACCCACTTTTGAGTCCAAGGTGGGACCCATTTGCCATGGGTGGCAAACGAGTCCTTCTTGGCTCTAATTTCAAAATATTTTTAAATTCCTTTCGGGTTTTTATTTAGAAATCACTTGATGTCAGATTTTGATGAGGTGTGAATGGTTACTAAGGCACAATTTTGTATAAATAAGTGTTTTTATCCTCATTTTAAAGAGGATAAATCATTCTTACATCTCTCATCATCAATTCATCATCTATCTTCTCAACCCAATCAAGAAACTTAGGTTTCAAGGCATTAAAAGATCAAATTTTAGACTTTCAAGGGTTGATTCTACATGTATTGCTGCAGACTTACCAGATCAATCATCATTGCAAGGTAATATATTTCATTTTTACATGTTCCATTCCTTTATTTCATCAATTTGGTTTAATTACCTAAATAGGGTTTGACCAAGGCAAACCCCCATGCCTTAACAATCAACATTTCTTCTCTTCTTCTTGTGTTTTTGCAGTTTTAGGTCCTTTGGAAGCTTGAAAATTATTAAAGATCAAGTTGCAAAGTCATTCAAGTCTTCTTTCCTTCATTCAATTCAAAACATCAACAAAAAGGCCACTTTTAGACCTGAATCTGGTAGTTTCAGAAGCAGAGACCTATAGGAGACAGAATTGCAGATCTAACTCCACAAAATATTCCTCTGATTTTCCAGATTTTTGTAGGTGGATTAATTCACCGCCCATGGAAAATGAGTCCCACCTGTAGGCCTAAAAATTTATTTTATGAGATTTCAGCTCCCAACAGTCAGAAACAGGTTTTCATAAGTTTTCACCAGAACCGGGACTGATTCTCCCTTGATGGCGAATGAGTCCTGATAGGCTTGAGGAACGTCATCAATAAATATTCTAGAAATTTAAGATTCCTCACATCTCACCCAGGTGCACTCTGATTTCATCCATCTATTTTTGTTCTACATACTTCATTCATTCAATTCATCTTAGCAATACACAATGTGTTTTCAAACAAGTCATAATTCTTAGATTTTGCATTCATGTTCGATCAATTTCATAGTTTAACAACACTTAGATCATTTTTTTTAGCTCATACACACATATCACATCGCATATCCAATCTAATTTGAATGAACTAGTAACCATTTTTGGATCTAATCTCTCTTATTTTAGGTGAAAAACCCTATAAGAGTTAGAGAGTTCATTGGGTCCAAAAATCTACGGTTCATTTTGGTGAACTCGACTCTTAGAATACTTCTCTCTTCTGATTTGGTGTCTTTTATCATAGATCTAGCCTTGCATTCATTTTGCATTTGGATTTCCATTAGTTTATATGCTAGGTTTTCAAGCTTGCATTCATAAAAAGTGCATTTAGGTTGCATTTCTTGCATCTAAATTCATTTAGATTTTCTGTCATTCCGCATTTTTCATTTAAGTTTGTGTATTGGCTCTCATAATTCCTAAAAATCAGTCTAAAATTTCTAAATTTTTTGAAAAAGGTCCATACTGGGACTCAATTGCCACCTTGGGCGAATCAGCCCCTTCTGACCCATAAAAAAACACTTTACCAAACTTAGAAAAAAAAATTTAGGCTTTGGATTGGTGCCTTACCTTGTATATATCAGTTAATTTCATTTCTGTAGCATGCATTTCACTAGATTTCACTTCAAATAGATCATTTCATGCATTGTTTCATTTCACCTTTTGCACTCACCACATTTCATTTTCAGATTGTTTCACATTCTCCACAACTCAACATTGCATTGCATTATACTTCCTTTCATTCCAGTATGTTTTCTTTCACGATATGTGCTCTTGATTTGATTAAACATGGATTTAATATGCATAATACTCCCTTTTATGAGTTTCCTTTTGATAACCATAATAGGAACTTTAAGTCACAATCCATTAATTATATTCTTAGCCTTACATTTCCCATTGGTGTGAATGGTAATATTGACAATCATAACACACATACTTGTTCTTCTTTTGATACCTCTCCTACTAGTGACGAAGGTATTGAGATGCAAGAAGTCACAAGTCTTGAAAGTAGTGATTGTCCATCTTATTATTCCCCTTTGGATGACCTTACACAACAAGAGCATGAAATCATAGACACATTTCTAAATAACACCTAACCAAATCTCTATGGTCATGATAATCAATCTTGTTCATCTCCTAATATCCCTCTTTGATGTAAAGAGGATGGGTTGGTATTAGAAGATACACCTATTAAAACTCATGACACCCTTGATCCTCCCTTCCCTAATGTCCCTATCCTATGGGAAGATCTATTTGAAAACCATAGTGGTTCTTCTCTTGATTCCTCCACTTGTGATGAAGCTTCTTTCCTAGTCTTAAACTTAGATGAACATATTACAAGCTCTCCTTGTAGTGTAGATAATATGGAACAAGAGAATGATACCTTAATGGTAGTGGCCACTCACCTAACACTCTCTCCTCCTCATTCCCCTCTTCATAATCCCATTATTGATCATTCCCCTATTGGAAATGAAGTTATTGTAGAAGAACCAAGCCTTACTTGTCAAGCACATGTGGTTTTTTGTTCTCCTCCAAACTCTCCTCCTAGGGAGAATATCCTGGCATTGGAATATGGAAAACAAGTGGTTCTTGATTTTCCTTTCTTTGAGATACATCAACACAAGCCTACTGAGGATATGGATGCACAGGTTTCCATTGGATCCCCTTTAATCAATGAACCTCATACATATCCCATAAGACATCCTAATAACTCCCTCATTTCCCCACCTTCATCTGCCATCAATAATCTCACATCATCCTTACAAACACGTGGTCTTGAATATCATCCTTCACACAATGTTGAGACTGTCATCTCATAAAACACTTATGATTTGGATTCGTTAGATTTTATGCCCTATAATGAAGACAACACAATCTCACAATCTATAGAGTCTTGCGTAGATATGACATCTATGCATGATTTATCTTTGACCCCAATCACACAACCATCTTCTTCCCTTGATCCAAAAGGTATCTTGACAAGACTTCTTCACGATAACTTGATCACTCTCCCTCCCCGAACTCGTAAGAAATGGCATGACAAAACTTCACTCTGCTCATATCATAGAGTTCCCGGTCACAACACTAATGAATGTCATGCGTTGAGTCATAAAATTCAACATTTTCAAGAGTTAATTCCTCTAATTTCTATTAATTTTCACTCTCGAATTCCTTTCATTAATCATTTCGGCTCACCTTTGTCTTGCACTCAGTGGGGGCAAGTGGTTTAGTAGCATTGTCCTCGTATGTCACTTTTCGTTGCCTTCTTTGGCTAGTCATTAACTTTTCATGATTACATAAAAGCAAGCTTGGGATTTGGACGACATGTCTTAAGTTGGCTCGCATATGACATACTTTTCTCTTTCATGATGTAGCTTCTCAAAAACATATGACTTGGCATAGGGATTTTTGCGTAAGCTCTCATTTTTTCATCTTTTCTTTTCTTCTACTTTAAAGAAATTTCTCACAACAATGGTGTTAGCAACTACTTTAAAGTGGGAGCATACATCACCACTCGCATTTCATTGTGTGATTTTATTTTTCCCATGATTCCCTCTCTCGGAAGCGTTAGGTACAATGTTTCCCATGATGAGATTATCCTCTCTTGGAGATATTGAACATAATGTTTCCTACGATGAGACAATTGCATGAATCAAACAAAATCCCTTTGAATATATTTTACATTTTCTTTACATTCCTTTACATTTTCTTTTCATTATTGCCACCTTGCATAACACAACTTGGATGACTGTGGTACTTTGTCTTTTTTATAATTTGTCCTTTTATGGCATCTTGTTAAGGTTATCAAGCAATATAATTTTGGCATGGTTGAGCGGGAAGCCAACTAGCAGCATGACTTTTCCCCATAGCCACTTTTCTATTTGTTTGTGAGTGCATACCAACTAGCATATGTTTCTCACCCTTTTATTTTTAGGTCTTCTCACCCCACGGATGACCTGAAGTTTTGTGGGCCTAGAGTGACTACATCTTTTTCATCTTATCTCTCTTTCCACCTTGCCTTTGCATGATTTTGTATCTTGGGGCCTTAGCCTACATGTGGATCTCTCTTGACTGTCTACGTTAGTGTGAGTTTGAAGGAATTTCATCCTCTCACTAAAGTGGTGGCTAAATGTGTCATAGAAAATTGGACCCTTTGCTTGATATGGATTATTTAATGATTAAATCGACTAAAACAAGGTCTTAATCTAGTGTTGTGAGGAATTTTATACATCCACACTAGGTCTTGGACCCTTGCAAATTAAATAAAATACATTTAATGACGTCTCGTGAAGGTGTTGTGAAGTGTTGCAAGACATTTCTACATTCTTCTAGACTCCTTAAATTATTATAATTCATATAAATATTCCCTTTTTATTCATCATTAAGTCCTATATTGAACTGTTGTAAAGTCTTGTAACCAACTTTCACACTCTCCTAGGCACAATCTCCTTATTTACACCTTTCTTATGACTTATTTGACCCCTTTATGTCCTCACATGTCCTAATTAAGTGTATTTTTTAATGTAAACCCGGAAAACAATATTAAATGCAAGTTAATTCCTAACACCCACTTTTGAGTCCAAGGTGGGACCCATTCACCATGGGTGGTGAATGAGTCCTTCTTGGCTCTAATTTCAAAATATTTTTAAACTTCTTTCAGGTTTTTATAAATAAGTGTATAAATAAGTGTTTTTATCCTCATTTTAAAGAGGAGAAATCATTCTTACATCTCTCATCATCAATTCATCATCTATCTTCTCAACCCAATCAAGCAACTTAGGTTTCAAGGCATTAAAAGATCAATTTTTAGACTTTCAAGGGTTGATTCTACATGTATTGTTGTAGACTTACAAGATCAATCATCATTGCAAGGTAATATATTCCATTGTTACATGTTTCATTCCTTTATTTCATCAATTTGGTTTAATTACCTAAATGGGGTTTGACCAAGGCAAACACCCATGCCTTAACAATCAACATTTCTTCTCTTCTTCTTGTGTTTTTGTAGATTTAGGTCCTTTGGAAGCTTGAAAATCATTAAATATCAATTTGTGAAGTCATTCAAGTCTTCTTTCCTTCATTCAAGTCAAAACATCAACAAAAAGGTCACTTTCAGACTTGAATCTGATAGTTTAAGAAGCAGAGACCTACAGGAGACAGACTTGCAGATCTAACTCCACAGAATCTTCCTCTAATTTTCTAAATTTTTGTAGGTGGATTGATTCACCACCCACAGTGAATGAGTCCCACCTATAGGCCTAAAATTTTATTTTCTGAGATTTTAGCTCCCGGCAGTCAAAAATAGGTTTTTGAAAGTTTTCACCAGAACCGGGACTGATTCGCCCTTGATGGCGAGTGATTCCTAACAGGATTGAGGAACATCATCAATCAATATTCCAGACATTCTAGATTCATCACATTTTTCCTAGGTGCACTCTGATTTCATCCATCTATTTATGTTATGCATACTTCATTCATTTAGTTCATCTTAGCAATACATAATGTGTTTTCAAACAAGTCATAATTCTTAGATTTTTCATTCATGTTCGATCAATTTCATAGTTTAGCAACACTTAGATCATTCCGTTTAGCTCATACACACATATCACATCGCATATCCAATCTAATTTGCATGAACTAGTAAGCATTTTTGATCTAATCTCTCTCCTTTTAGGTGAAAAACCCTATAAGAGTTAGAGAATTCATTGGGTCCAAAAATCTATGGTTCAGATATTAGGGGTAACTTGGTGTTCTATGACCTAAACCATAGAGGGATCCATTTTTCAACTAATCACTATGTATTACCTTCTACGCAATAGGATCTTGAAGCTCGTATCCTTTCAGACCATAACTGTATCCAATGAAGATAAATTTGATAGCCTTGTTCTCCAACTTTGTTTGCTTCTCCTTTAGCACATGTGCATATTCCTCGCAACCAAAAACTCTAAGATGTCTTAATGAAAGCTTGCATCCCAACCATACCTCAATAGGCATCTTATCAATAAAGCTAACGTAGGAGACCTGTTAATCAGGTAACAAGTAGTGGCAATAGCTTCAACCCAAAACATTTGTTCTAGACCAACACCACTCAACATACTCCTAGCCTTCTCCATCAATGTCATGTTCATTCTTTCTACAACTCCATTCTATTGTGGAGAATATGGATTTTTCTTTTGTCTATGAATATCACAATATTTACAGAATTAGAAAAAAATATTAAAGAAAAATTCATCACCATTATTAGTCCTCAAATATTTTATTTGATTTATATTCTGCAACTTAACCATTGCTTTAATTTATTGAAATCAACTGAAAACTTCATATTTACTCTATAAAAAATGCACCCATGTCCTACTATAATCATCAATAAATGAAATGTTTAATATGTGGATTTCCAATTGAAAGAACATTTACAAGACCAAACACATAAAAATGAATAAGATCCAATATACCACAAGATTTATGAGAACTTGAGTAAAACTAAACATGGTTTTGTTTTCCATAAATGTAATGCTCACAGAAATCAAATGCAAGATTACAATCAGATAACCCTTCAAAATGGTTTTTATTTTTCAAGTTCCTTAGACCCTTTTCTCTAATGTGGCCAAGTCTCTAGTGTCATAACATAGTTTTCTCTATATGTAAATTTGATTAAGAAGAAAGAGCACCCTTGGGTAGCTAGAAGCCATGACCAGATCTGCTAAAGGTAAAATCCTCACCTCTTCCATAGACTTGATTTTCACAGTAGTACTATTGCACTCAATAATTCATGTATCAAGCTTATACAATGTGTCATATCTGACACCTCTAGCAATTACCATAGCACCTCTAACCATCTTGCATCTTGCATCAAAAAATACTATCTACACACCTGCATCTATTAGTTTGCTTACAGATAACAAATTTTTTGTTAATCTAGGGATGTGTAACACACCATTAGTCCTTTTTATTCTACCATCAAGAATCTTGAAACTAAATTTACCACGACCAACAATATTTAAATATTCTTCATATTTAGAAAATAAATCCCTATTAAAGGTCATATGGAAAGATGCACCTGAGTCAATTAACCATGCATCATTACCTGCATGAGTTTCCAAAGCTACAATGAATGCATCACAATCTTCTTTCTCAAACTCAAAATCTATAGTTTTGACAAAAGTTATCCTTCTTCACACTTAATTTGGATAATTGACATGAAATTGAATTAATTGTATCTTGGAATAGTGTTGTAATGTGTTGTACACATTCACATCATTCTAGGGTCCTTATTTAATTAAAATGTACCTTAAATTTTCCTTTGAAGAGTGTCGTAAAGTGTTGTAACATACTTTCACAGCTTCCTAGGGTTTATTTAATGAATTAAGCCTAATGGGCCCCTTTTAATGAAATGTACCTAATGTGTACCCTATTTTGGTGTTGTAAAGTGTTGTAACACACTTTCACATTTATCTAGGGTAACCTTAGTTAATTATGGTTAATTGGAGTTAATTAACCCCTTTTAATTCAAATTCTAAAACCTTATTTCTAACACTTCCCAAAGATCTATCCTGACACCCATCATGCAAATTACATAACATTTAAGTAGGAAAATTGAGGTCCTATAAAATGGTACCAAGACCCATTCACTAGGTGGCGAATGGGTCCTCCCTTAATACGACCCCCCTATCTTTACTGATTTGACATGGGTTTTTGACCATCTTTCCATCCCTCACGGGGTTAGGTCTTGGAAAATAGAGCCATGACCCATTCACCCTAGGTGGCGAATGTGTCCTCCTTAATGAGGACCCCCTTTTTTAATTTCATTTTCATAGGAATTTAATAATGTTTATTTCCATATCTAGTGTCATCCTTAATTATTTGAATTTTGGGGTTAATCTCCTAATTTAATATAAATAAGGGGTTAATTCACACTATTTCTCCTAGAAATTCATTCTAATCCTTCAAGCATTCAAGTGGTCAAAAATTAGAGCATTATAAGAGCATTCATAGGGAATTTCAAGGCATATTTTCAAGGTTTATCGTAGTAATTCAAGATCATATCATCATGTCAAGGGTTTTATGCATTCATGCATGTTGTTGAGCTAAGATAGTCAATGTAGGATTGAAGATCCACTTGCAATAATTGTTCTCATCTTATTCAAGGATCAAGATGTACATTCTTCATGGCCACTACATGTTAGATTGCAGATTTACATTACAAGACAACATCCAAGCTATCATCAACTTCATATTTCATGTTTCATACTTCAATTCCTTGATTTCATCATTTGGTTTAATTACCTACAATAGGTTTGACCAATGCAAACCCCTATTCACTAACAATCAACAATTTTTCTTCACTTGAATGTGTGTTTGTAGATTTATAGGTTGAAGATCAAGTGGAGGAAAGATTTGGAGCAAAATTGTCAAAGTTGTCAAGTTGCAAAAGTTGTCATTCAAAGTACAAGAACGAAGAATTGAAGCTACAAAATTAAGTATAGGTTTTCAAGGATATACAACCGAGAATATAAGAGTACAGACACAAAGGAAAATAATCTAGATCTTAGTTTTAGAAACCCTAATAGAGACCCATTCGCCATTAAAGGCGAATGAGTCCTTTTTTCCCTAAAAACAACCTTCTTGTAGCAAGGTACACACCATTCTGAGCTCTAAAATCTTCCATCCTAGTTGCTATAACAGTTAGGGTTTCTTTCTGATTTTTATTGGCATGCTTTTCCTCTCATAATTGAATATTTCATAGCATTAAAAATTAGTGGTTTATCACTTTGATTGACTCATTTTGGTGAACCCTATTTTCACCTTGAAACATAATGGTGAACCTGACATATCGAAAATTGCAATTTTTTGTTTTTTCAAGGCTTTACATCTTAGATTAGATCTTGCATTCATTTGCATCTCACTTGCATTGAATTAGATCGTATTTAGGGTTTCTTGCATTGCATTCACAATTGCATCTCATTTAGGGTTTAAATTTTCATTTTTTTGCATCTCTCTAAATTTGAAAAATACAAAAAAAAATCATTCATTATGCATACCATTCATATCTCATACAATTGCATTTGAAAATCAAAACAAAATTGCATCTAAACATAGGTCTTTACATTCATCTTTTCATTGCATTTTCTCATTGCATTTTTGGAAAAACTGAAACTGAAACTCACTACCTCAGACTTAGAACTAAAAGACATTACTAAAATCTTGAAAATCATTAAAAAATAGTTTAAAAATACCTAACCAGGACCCATTCACCTTTAGTAGTGAATGATTCCCTGATCAGGTCAAACCTACATCTTCTGTCATCTCAAAGGCATTAAAAATCACTCAAAAATCAATTAAAACATCTCAAAAAAACCTAACTAGAACCCATTCACCCTTACTGGAAAATGAGTCCAAGCTATTAGCTATATATCTATATTTTTTGGACATTAAAATCTCAGTTTTTAGCTTTTTTTTGGTGCTTTTACTTTCCTATTTCAGTTTCCTGATTTTCTATTTCATTAAATTCATTGCATTTAGCTTAAATTGCTTCATTTCAGGGCATTGTCAAAAATTCAAAATTGCATTCAAGCATTTCATTTTCAATTTATTGCATTGTGTAATCAATAAATTGCATTACTTAGAATCTAAAAATTTCATTTCATTCTAGGTTCTTGCATTTCCCCTTTTCCATTTTAGGGTTTGCACACTAGGGTTGTAAAAATTGCACGAGCTTTACAACTTGGTGTCCTATTAGCAATACTATTGTAAGACATAATTTGAAGCTCATGTCATCCCCTGATATCTCACTCGCCATGGATCTTGGATTTTCTATCTCTCTAATAGTGTTGATAATCAACCCTCTATGGCTCATATTTTGCATACTTCATTTCCCATGACTTTTCCTCCTACAACTAGTGTACCTCTTGTTAACAACACCATCCCTACCATCCCTAGTTCCACTCAATCTTTGGGGACTACTCAAAGCCAAGGTGGAATTCATATTCCATCCTCAACAATACCAATGCTCATCCCTACATACACTAGTACACAACCTACAACAACATTCCAATCTACAAAAAACTTTCAACCTACAACAACCATTCAACCAACCACAACATTTCCACCCACTAGCACTATGTACACTTCCATAGGTATTCCCATAAGAATTCCTCAACAATCAAACTCCACCAACTTGCAATTCACTAGTCCTCTCCATACATACACTACACCACCTTATTCTCCTCAACCTTACAACCAAAATGAGCCTCTCATTAACTCACTTTTGCAAACTATGTCATCCCTTCAACAACAAGTGGCAACATTACAACAAAACAACAACAATCAACCTTTGCAATACATCAATTCTACCATGTTTTCCTTCGACATATTAAGAGCACAAATGCCACAAGGTATAGAAGCACCTCGATTTGAGAAATATGGTGGGAAAGGAGATCATGTAAGACATGTTTTTGGGCATGTACAAGATCATCATGGAAAAAATAGGCCCTTAAGTGGCAAAAAATTTAGAAAAATTAGAGTTAGACAACTTGACGTAAAAATTTGAATAAGTTATCTATATTGCTTCAAAAATATGTAAGAATAGAATTTGTAGCAAATTGAATATAGTTTCTAAACTATTAGGTTTATTTTTCAAAATAAAAAGAAAATCTATTTGGTGAAAATTTGAATTTCAATCTGTGATGCTTAAAATTTTAGGGAAAAATAAAAGTAGGTGTTTGTCGGCCACCCCTTAACCATAATAAAATGATAATACTTTTATAAGATTTTGGATATAGGTAGAGGATTCATTTCCCAGTATGATGCATATTTTTTTTATGAATTTTTTCCAAGTAAATAATTAATTATGAATTTTTATTTTACAAAATTTTTAAAATATAAAACTAAAATTAATGTCTAGCCACTATGCTTAGTCCAAAGAAACTTCACTTGAAATTCAATTTTTTATTTTTTTTTATCCTATAGTATAGAAGCATAGAATGTGACACATGTTTTGGATTCAAAAAATGTGATAAGATTTGAAATCTATAGATGTTTTTCAATCAACTTATCAATTAGGACTTTAGTCGTAATTCAAATAAAAAATAAATAATGATTATTTATTAAATTCAAAATAAAGAATAATTTATATTGGTGGAAAGCTTAGAATCTCCTTTAAAAACCATTTTCGTTTCATCAATTTTGGGTAGACAAAAAGTTGTCAGCCACATACCCTATATATACCCATCATACTGCCAATTTTTGGCCCATCATGATCTTGCACGTACACTTTTTATTTTACGACCTTGTGTCATGATTTCATCTTTGAGGATAAACTTTTAGTTAAGCTATTCCATAGATCCTTGAAGGATAATGCTTTAGAATGGTTCTCCTCTTTGCCGAACAATTCAATTGGGTCATTTAATGAACTCATTGCTTCCTTTTACAACCACTTCCATATTCACATGGTCCCAAGATGACCCTTGCATATTTAATGACATGCAAACAAAAAGAGGATGAGAAAGTAATTGATTTCATAGGAAGATATCAAAAACTTTATTCACAAATGAATTTTATGATCCCTTATGTCAAAATCCCATGAATGTTCATTGCCAACTTACAAGATAAAATCCAAAGAGAACTTGAAATGTTGAGATTTGCATCCTTCACACAATTATGTACAACCCTTTGTGATTATCAAAATTCAACTAGTGGACATGATGTGAAAAATCCCCCTAGTCATCTTGAAAATTTTGAATCCACAACTCAAACCATTATCAACCTTTCAAGAAGTAGAATAAAGGTGTTTTACACCTGAATTCCACTCCAATTAGTCAACAAAATAATAACCAAGTTGCTACTATCAAGATGACAAATCCTTACAGGGAACAAGGGAGAGTTTTCACTCCTTTACCTAATACCCTTCATAATATCATGTTGCAGCTTATTGACAAGAACATGCTTACCCTACCTCCTATTAAAGAGCTTGATCATAATATACCATTACCTAAAGGGTTTTGAAAAAATGCTTATTGCCATTAACATCAACAAAATGGACATGGTACAAAATACTATAGGTGTCTTAAACATCTTTTGCAAGACCTTATTGATAATAATCAAATTCAAATTGGAGGTGTGAATGATCAAGGTAATAAGTCTGTAGCTCCTCCTAATCAAAATTTTCAAATCTTTACAAATCCCATGCCTAAGCACAATATTTCATTTATCAAAGCTAGTGAAACAAATAATGATGTGATGAATGTTGATATGGATGATGACAATATAAATACTATTGAAAAACATCCCATGGAAACTATGACATCATTTATTGAAGCTAGAACTCGTAAGGGCTCAACTAAAAATCCTCTTAACATTGATTTCTCACAAAATGGCATACCTAAGATGCACCTGATGGCCCTCTTTACATAGCTGGCCGAATCAATGACAAGCCCACTAATGGGATATTGATTGATCCTATATGTGGAGAGAATGTGATCATTGAAGAATTCTTATATGTGCATGAACTATATCAAGAAACATATGATAACCCGAAATCATGCATCAAAATGCATAATGGTTTTGTTTGCCCTACAATAGGCGAGATAGATTTTCCTTTAAAGGTTGGATTGAAAACAGTAAATGTATCATTCTACATAATTCCACAATCAGACCAATTTCATGTGAAGCTAGGCTATCCATGGCTTCGCTTCATGAATGTCGTCCCTTCAGTTGTGCATAAATGCCTAAAGTTTCCATTTGGAAATGATATCTTTACTATGTATCATAGTGGATTTAATCCTACGTCAACAAATGGGAATTTTTCATTAGATTACTTTTGGCCTAAGCCTATGGAACCTATCAAGCCTCGTGAAGATTTATTTTTCAAATCATATCAAAACATTAAGGCAAAGAATAGTAAAATTATCCCTTTGAAATATGCCTCAACCTATGACCAAATCACCTATCCTTGATGAAACAATGATTGAACCAAAATCCATTTCAAATATGCAAAAACAACCTATAGAAACACCTTCCACAATTTCTTATAAGAGACCATGAGATAACACAAACAATAACATTGTCCCTTCTAGATTCAAACAAGTTTAGAAAGTTAAAGAGAAAGTGGTTGAACAACCACCTGTTGTTTCTTTTATTCCTCCCAAGGAAGAGAAGGAACCTATGATTGAAAAACCCACTCTTACACAAACACAAATTGAATATAGATTAAAATGGAATTAAATTTTTAGAGAGCATAGGAATAGAATATGTGCTATGCTTGTAAGTTACAACCTTAAGAAGACAAGAACAACATAGAAAATCAAAATCCAAACTTACCTGAAGCAATGCATTATGACTTTCTACCCTCACCGCAACATAAACAAGAATATTGCATGGACATTATTGTTTGACCTTGTAAAGAAAGCTCGATGTGGAAACACCTTCCAAATACAAAATCCTTAGGAAATTAGTGCAAAAAAATTGTTCAAATTTGAGTTACAGTCATTAAGATGAACATTACAGAGCTAGAGAATAGACAATTTATGACACACTAAATTGAACACCAAATTTTACGTGGGAAAACCTTTACGGGAGAAAAACCCACACACAAAGTAAAGCCACTTTGTATTATACTAAATCAATTACATACAGAGTTACAGACTCCACTCTAGGTGTTAATTCACAGCAGCAAATAGTTATATTCTTTCACATTGTTACAATGCTCATAAGCATACAATGTACAACACCAACCCAATAGGTCGAATAATCAACCGCAACTCAACATAGAGTATTACAATATATACATTAACCTGCTATCGTCGCTTTATTTTCTGAACACCAATCATTTCAACTATACACCAACTATTACCAAAAGGTAACTGCTATAGCTACATCGGGCCATCAGGCATACTTCTATCATGCTCTCACCAATAACACCAAGTCCCACTAATGTCTTCTCATTCTCTCAACAAATTTTCAACAGTTGGCATCCAACCATCACTTTCCACCTCATCACCAATCAGGTCCCACCGAGACATTCTACACAAGTCACCAAGTCAGCCATCACCATATCAGGGAGACATTATATCATCTCCCTTTGATGTAAACAAGTCCCTTTGATGAACAATTTGTAGCTTCATGTCTATCAGCTTATTGATGAGACAAGGTTGAGGGTTTCGCTAAAATCCATGAGTCCCACCGATGAGATTCATCGATCCATCAGGGAGACAAACTTTAAAGTCCCGCTGAAGTAGCCACACCCCATCGATGAGCACTTTGTAGCTTCATGTCTATTGGCTTATCAATGAGACAAGGTTGAGGGTCCCAAAAAATTCCATGAGTCCCACTAATGAGAATCATCGGTCCATCAAGGAGATAGACTTTAAAGTCTCACCAAAGTAGCCACGTCCCACCAATGAAGTCAGACTATTGGATATTTCACAAACTTCACAACCTAACCCATAGTTTCGAAGTTTCAACTTTTTGTGATCTAGCAATTAGTTTGTCAAAAGTTTCAAGAATTCCAAAATTCGTGACATGTAGTTTCAAAGTTTGGATTTTCAGCAATCCCATGACATACAGGCCAATAAAAGGAAAAAAATTCCAAGTTCAAAAGTTCCAAGCCAACAAGTTGAGGCACATTTTCCAACATGCTCCCACTTGATAAAGACTTACTGGCTTCTTCCAAACTCAAAGTTATTGAATATCATAGGCCCCAAGGCCCATCAAATTAGCACACCACCTATACTTGTTTGTTCTCACAAGCTTTGTCAATGCATCTGCAACATTCTCCAGAGTATCTACTTTTTCAAGATTAACCTTTCCATCCTCCACCATATCACAAACAAAATGATACCAAACATCGATATGCTTCGTCTTGGAATGCAAAGTGGTATTTTTTGCCAAACAAATAGCACTCTGACTGTCATGGCAAATCATAATCTTCCCTGAATTAAACCCAACATCATAACACAAACATTTAAGCCAAATGGCTTCCTTATAGACATGTTTTGCTGCCATATACTCTACGTCAGTAATAGATAAAGTGACTACAGCTTGTCGCTTGCTCATCCAACTAACTACACCACCAAATAACATGAAGATGTATCCAATGGTGGATCTTCTGCTAGGTCAATGTCCCCTACCGAATCAAAACCCACATACCCTCGAATGCTAAGAGATCTATGTGATCCAACTGAGCTGCCATGATAATACACAACATACTTCGAAGTACCCTTCAAATATCTGAAAACTCTCTTCACAGCATCCCAATGCGACCTTCCTGAATTAGCCATAAACTGACTAAGTACTCCCACTACTTGGGAAATGTCTAGCCTACTATAGACCATTGTGTACATTAAAGTACCAACAACACTTGCATAAGGTACCCTAGTCATGTCCATCTCAAAAGGAGACTTTGGACAATCTTCAATAGATAGCTTCGTTCCCTACAACACTAGAAAAACTAACTGCTTGCAACATGTCATACTAAATCTCTCAAGGATAGAATTAATATACTTACTCTAGATGAGCCAATTTTTTCTACTTCCTTTATCCCTTCTGATTTCCATACCCAGAATATACCTTGCTGCACCTAAATCTTTCATTTCAAACCATGCTGACAACTAATATTTTAAAACAAAAATCATACCTTTACTATTCCCAAAGAATAACATATCATCCACATATAGGGAAATAATAAGTAAGCAATCATTTTCAGTTTTGTAATACACACAATGATCTAATTTGGATCTTACAAATCCCAATGACAACACAAAGGTGTCAAAATTTTGGTACCACATTCTAGGTGATTGCTTTAAACCATACCGAGATTTCTTTAACTTGCAAACTAGACTTTATTTACCATTTTCAACGAAGTGCTCAGGATGGGACATATAAATTTCTTCTTCTAGATCTCCATAAAGAAACATTGTCTTTACATCCTTCTGCTCAACCTCTAAGTCATACACAGCTATAAGTGACAATAGAAATATGATATCTATGTCAACTTAGCTACAGAAGAAAAAAATTCTCCATAATCAATTCCCTCCACCTCAAAATAACCTTCCACGACCAACCTAGCTTTATACTTCTCAACACTACCATCCAGACCAATCTTCTTCTTAGATACCCATTTACAACCAACAGGCTTTCGCCCTTTAGGAAAAGCTAGAAAATCCTATGTTTCATTCTACTTCAATGATGCCATTTCCTCATTCATGACTTCCAACCAAGAATTTGAATTAAACATATTAATTGCCTCCTTCACAGTCCTAGGCTCATCACCTCTAGTAATCAAAGCATAGGAAAAATTTGAATCCAACATAGAAAATACATACCAATCAGGTTTCCACTTTTCATGTGTAGACCTCCTCATAGGTTGAGGCTGAGGTTGTGGTTCTTCTTCCTATTCAGAAATCCTAGAGCTGCTATAGCTCTCCTCAGTTTCAGGTACACTTTGAATTTGTAGTTCCTCTTTATCTAGAGTTTGAAGAATTTGAACTACATCATTCTTCTTTCCTTTTTCTTCTATCTCTAACTACAGATCAACTACAAAAGGTTTCAGCTCCCAAAAGATTACACTTTTGTTGTACACAACCTTCTCAGTAACTAGATTCCAAATCTTGTATCCTTTCACACCAATGCTATAGCCGATGAAGATACATTTTACAGCTTTATTTTTCAACTTAGATCTTTCTCATTCAGCACATAAACATATTCTTCACTTCCAAAGACATGAATATGTCTCAGAGAGGGATTCTTACTAGACCATGCTTCCATAGGCATTTTTTCAACAAGAGCCAAACTAGGTGAATGATTAACCAAGTAACATGTTGTAGCCATAGCCTCAGCCCAGAACTTCTTCTTTAGACCAACACTGCTCAACATACTTCTCGCTCTTTCCATCAGTGTCCTATTTAACCTCTTAGCAACTCCATTCTGTTGTGGAGTGTAAGGTGTTGTTTTATTCCTTTTAATCCCATGGTCTTTGCAATACCTTTTGAAATCTACAAAAAAAAATCACCACCATTATCCATCCTCAAACATTTAATTTTCCTTCCATTTTGATTTTCTACCAAGTTTTTAAACTCTTTAAACTGACTAAACACTTCTGATTTACTTCTAAGAAAATACACAAATGCCCTTCTCAAATAATCATCAATAAAAGAAATATAGTATTTAGACTTTAATAATTATGAAGGAACATTCACTGGACCAAATACATCAGAGTGAACATAATGCAGTCCATGGTGTTGCTTTCCATAAATGCAATGTTAGAAAAAATAAACTCAAGGTTACAATCATCAATCCCTTGTACCAAGTTTTTATTTTTCAAGGATTTTAAGCCTTTTTCTCCTATGTGACCGAGTCTATGATGTCACAACATGGTTTTCTCTGCTAAGAGTTTCACCTCCAAAGAGTTTTCACCCAGAGGAACTCTGTTCTCCTTCTCTTCACAAGCATCATTGCTTGACTTTGCAAAGGTACTATTGCATTGAACAACATGTGTGTCTAGCTTGTATAGAGTGCCAATATTTGCACCCCTAGCCAGCACCATCAAGCCTCTAGTCATCTTATAGCCACCACTCGAGAATGAAACTTGCATGCCAACATCATTCAACTTACTAATAGAAAGAAAATTTTGAGCTAGACCTTGTATGTGCCTTATGCCATCAATTCCTTTTATTCTTCCATCAAGAAATTGAATTCTGACTCTTCCATGGCCAACAATTTCAAGAGATGAATCACTTGTTAGGTACACCTTTCCACCAGCATACTTTTCATACTTCGTGAACCAATATCTATAAGATGTCATGTGAAAATATGTGCTAGAGTCAATCAACCAAACATCATCTGATGCCTGGGTCACCAAGACTGCAATGAAAGCATCTGAGTCCCTCTAAGAAGAATCATTATTTGAAGATTTCTTCTTCTTCTTCTTCTTTTTCTCCTCTTTACAATCCTTCAAGATATGACCAATCTACCCATAATTCCAACATTTCACCTTGTACTTTGATCTCCTTTCAAATTTGGATTTAGACTTCTTATCTTTCTTCTTTCCTCTCTCCTTTGATCTACCCTAAACAGTAAGGGCCTCCTTGGCCATCTCAAAAGATTTCCTCTACATCTCTTCTGACAATAATGAAGCAACTACATATTCTATCTTGAAAGTGGTTGTTGTACTTCTAATAGCCATCACTAGATGATCCCATGTGTGAGGTAAGGAACATAACAAAAGCATACAATGATCCTCTTCCTCTATCTTCACACCCACAGAGGCCAACTGAGCAACAATCATATTAAATGAATTCAAATGGCTTGTTATGGATGATCCTTCCTCCATCTTCAAGGAGTACAACTTCTTCCTTAGGAATAATTTATTCACTAGAGACTTGCCCTGATAAATATCACCAAGTTTCTTCCATAAAGAACACCCAGTCTTCTCCTCATGGACGTTCAGGAGAACAGAATTGGCCAAACTAAGTCTTATCATCCCTTTGGATTTTCTATCTATGATGTCCCAATCTTCTTACTTCATACCTAATGGTGTTTTTCCCATAATAGAAATTCAAAGATATTTATCCACCAACAAGTCTTACATTTTGAGTTTCCACAACTCAAAATTGTTTCCATTACACTTTTTAACTTCTATTCTACCTGATGTGCTTTCCATCTCAATCTATAATCAAGATAATCAGTTTTATGAGCAAGACTTCCACTGAACAGAATTAGCACAAAAAACCAGCCCTACCCACAAGGATAACCCAACTGGCTAGGATTTGATACAACTTGTAAGGAAAGCTCAATGCGGAAACGTATTCCAAATGCAAAATCCTTAGGAAAGTAGTGTAGAAAAAATCATTCAAATCTAAGTTATAGTCATTAAGACGCACATTACACTACGAGAGAATAAACAATTTATCACACACATAATTGAACACCAAATTTTAAGTGGGAAAACCCTTACAAGAGAAAAAAACCACACATCAAGTAAAGCTACTTTGTATTACAGTAAATCAATTACATACAGAGTTACAAACTCCACTCCAGGAGTTAATTCAAAACAACAAATAGTTATGTTCTTTCACATTGTTACAATGCTCATAAGCATATAATGTAGAACACCAACCCAATAGTTTGAATCATCAACCCCAACTCAACATAGAGTATTATAATATATACTCAACCTTCCATTTCTTTGGTTTCTGAACACCAATCGTTTCAACTATACACCAATCATTACCAAAATGTAGCCGCTATAGCCACATTGGTCCATCAGAGAGACTTTTATCATGCTCCGACCAATAAGACCAAGTCCCACTGATGTCTGCTCATTCCCTCAACAAATCATCAACAACAAGCATCCAACCATCACTTTCCACCTCATCACCAATCAGGTCCCACCGAGACATTCTACACTAGTCACTAAGTCATCCATCGCCATATCAGGGGGACATCATATTGTCTCCCTCTGATGTAAACAAGTCCCACCGATGAACACTTTTTATCTTCATGTCTATCAGCCTATCAATGAGACAAGGTTGAGGGTCCCACGAAGTCCATGAGTCCCACCGATAAGAGTCATCGGTCCATCAGGGAGACAGACTTTAAAGTCCTGCCGAAGTAGCCATGTACCACTCATGAACACTTTATAGCTTAATGTATATCGTCTTATCAATGAGACAAGGTTGAGGGTCCCTTCGAAGTCCACGAGTCCCACCAATAAGAGTCATCGATCCATCAGGGAGATAGACTTTAAAGTCCCGCCGAAGTAAGTAGCCACATCCCACCGATGAAGTTGGACTATGACAGATTTCACTAACTTCACAACCCGTGACTCATAGTTTTGAAGTTTCAACTTTTTGCAATCTAGTGATCAGTCTATCAGAAGTTTCAAGAATTAAAAAACCCATGACATGTAGTTTTGAAGTTCGGATTTTCAGTGATCTCGTGACATACAGGCCAATAAAAGGAAAAACACGCCAAGTTCAAAAGTTCCAAGACAACAAGTTGAGGTACATTTTCCAATAGACCTCCCATTATGATAAATCTAGATGATGACATTAATATTGCAAAGATTGATGAAAAAGTGCATGATGAGTTGAATACATTGTTTTCCTCTTCTATGAGCTTAGATGATAAATCTCCTTGTTGAACTAAGTACTTCCCCTAGTTTGGCACTTGCTCTTGTCCCTTTGGCTAGTTATTCTCCTTCCATTTATACCGACCGAGATTTGGATGTGAACAATCTACTTTAGGTTGACTCGCCTATGCCTTACTAGTCTTTTATTTTTCATGTTTCTTTATGTGATTGCATGTGCTTAGTGTGATCCCCTATGACATTTCGTTTGATGTATCTCTCTCTCTTTTTGTGCATTCCTCTATATGTACCTTTCATTCTTCTCTATGTCATAATAATTTTTCATTTGTCTTGTATTTTCCTTTTGGGGATGACGTAATGTGTCGAGACACAGGTCTCTTCCATGTTGACCCAAAATCTTTTCTTTATCATTTTCATTTTTCTTCTGTTTTCCTTTTGTGGATGACGAAAGGCGTCGAGACTGTTAGCTCTCAAAAATGCAAGTTTGAACCACAAAAGGTTGCCAATCTTTCACAATGTTTTAGGGTAACAAACAAGGTCAAAAAGACTTTGGACCTTCTACTCTTCAGGTGCTGCTAGACCTAGGCGGGTGTACCTAAATGAATTGAGCAGACTTGACTTTTAATCTTCTCTTCTTGCAATGATTTGTCCACGATGGCAAATAGAAATGAACAAACTAAATCAAATTTGGTATATATTGTATACCAGTATTCAAAACTAAACCTTAATATGCTCAGTTAACAGATGTAAAAAAGTGAGTGAAACTAAAGAATGAAAATGAAAAGACCAGTGCCTTATAGAATTTACGAAGTTAAGAGAAATCTGAAACAAGTACATTGTTCTAGCAGACATTCAAGTTATTTAACATTTTATTTGGTTTATAGCTTGTATAAACATGCAGAATTATGATTATTGAGTTCTTCTTAGTAATCCAATTGACATTCCCTAATTACTATGATCAATTCAAAGAATTTAATCTTTACTAGAAAGAAACTATTAATCGACCATACAGATGTAGCAAATGTGCATTGACGAACTAGGTATAAACTTGTTACACCAATTCGAATAACCAGAAAACACCATTACAGAGAAAACTTCAATAATATTTTTCAATGAATACCAGAAACAATTGTACCATAGTATTAGATTTTCATTGATATCTCCATGATTTTACATATGCAACCAGTCTCATCCTTGCCAAAAAATTGTATTCTACCGTCTCTTCTCTATTCTCTATCCTATTCTACCTATCCCCACATTTTGTTTTCAAAATGTATATTTATACATTGAGAATACGAAAGGGTGCATCCTTTTTGAAATAGGAAATATCAAACTACAAAACAAAAGATAGAGAATAATTAGGCTCTATTTAGCCACAAATGAGTCTTAGCAAGGTGGTCCAAATAATCCCGGCACTCATATGTGTCCGCATCTCCAATAGCATTCTGGAACATGATTTCCATCTTGGCCATTTCCTCATTTTGCTCGCTCACTTCCTCCAATGTTGTATCCTCTATAGAAGTTGTCTTCATGACTTCATTCAGCATTGAGTCACATTCATTCTTTCATTTGGTGGCATCTTTCAATTCCCCTTTATCATCAAAGAATATGATCACAGTTTTATTGGCAGCTTCAATTAATCCTTGTTCATCCCCCTGCAATTCCTCATAGAAGTTTCGATGGAAATTGATAATATGATTTGCAGCTTCAAGTGCAGTACTGTTAGAATCATCACTTTGGGCCAGTTCATGAAACTTCTCCATTATTCATCCATCCATCCTTTCATGCTCCTTCAATGCAGCCAGAGTATGAGAATATTTTCCCCACAATTTATTCAACCAAGATGTCAAATTATCCTGCCTCCTCTTAACAATTGCTACAATTGCATCATACTTTCCCTAAGCATAAGCGCTTGATCCTACCCAATGATCTTTTGCCTGAGAGCTTTCTCCTTGAGTGAGCATTTTGGTTGACCCCATTGAAATACCAACCAAATCTTTCAGTTTCTCATTCTCTCTCAACATTCTTTCATTATTTTCCTTGTACATTTCTCTTTCTTTTATCAACAACTGAATTTGTGCTTTATTCAACTTCGCAATACTGACCCCAATCTCTGCAGTAGCTATAGGATCAGCTTCTCCAACTTTTAGAGTCATGACATGGCCAAATGCCTTCTCCGTGTCAATTACCACTGATTTCCTGTGAGGTGGGTACAAAGCCCATATCATCAATGATCCTTCATCAATATTGTACTTAGAGCCTGCATACACTTCTGTTACTTTTTCCTTATTAATCTTATGTGTAGCATTACTGTCTCTTAAGAAGCTATCAAAAACTAATGCAGAGTTCAAATCAAGTCCAGGAAAAATCATGACACCGGCATTCTCCAACATTTTCCTCCCCTTTTTAGGAGTCATATTTGTCATTTCATCCTCCACACATTTTCTCAATTGACCTAATAATTGTTCTTCATTCCTTGAAGTGACATCACCAACATTTTCTCTGATTTCTTTCCCCTTCTGTTTGTACAAGAATGCTTTGAACTCTAGAGAATTTATAAACTCATCATCTGAAACAAATGATCTATATTCCATATGCCTTGCATCAATATCACCACTTTCAATACTTTGTTCTCTAGTTGGGCAAACATACCGCTGAGTCCTCAACCTAGATACCTTCTCTGTTCTGCTCTATGGCACTTTACCCATTGGGGTTTCCTCATCTCCAGAAGACAATATCTCTGTATCCTATAACCCTTGGTTATAGCTATCAACCACCATCTCTGCTTCCTCTTCATCCAGATTCTTGATCATATCATAAAAAGGATAGGGCACATGCTGATACCCTCCAAAATTTATCTTCATCTTAGCAAAGTTTACATATCCCTCTAGATCAAAATCCTTTCTGGGTGGTCCTTTTTTCATATTATAATGCAACAATCTATCAAGAATTGAATTGTATCCTTCCTTAGCCAACACAGTGAAATCACCAAAACACAATGTACTAGGCATAAAAGCCTGCTTCCCAAAAGAACTGAAATGCATCACACTACAGTAATCCATTTGTCTGACAATTTCCAAATATGCAACTCTGTTTGGAACTATGCTTGGCAGAATAAAAGGGGCATCTTCAAATCCATACACCCTGATCATTGTAGCTCCCTCCAAACAATACCAGTCACCCCAGTTATGATCAATTGGCCCACTAAAATCTTTTGGCTGAAGAAACCTTTTAATCTCATCAGTCAATGAATAGTTACAAGGATACTTATACAATTTGTAAAAAAATTCACAAAATATTCTTCAAAGTGGATAAACTAGAATTGGCAAACCTGTTGTCCCAAATAGTAGTCCACAGCTAAACAGGCAATACTTCACCCTCCTTACCAATTTGAGAAACTCTCATTTTTGGAGGCCATACTCCCAACTCCTGTCCAAAATATAGCACCAAGTGCATCAACAATGAATAGTGTCTGAGATGAACAATAGAAGCTCCACCCTTTATAGACACCAATCTTGAATCAAGATCCCTAGAAATATATGAAGCATAGTCAAATGGTCTGGAGTTGTGATACTGGATATCTGTTGTGATAATCATTGGCATAATTGACATGAGTTTCGAGGCACCCATCCCCAATACTTGACACACTGAGAAATATGTGTACTTCATATAAAGCTCAAACAAATCTACATGATAAGGAGGCCCCTCACTATCTTGCAAAGGTTCTAACTTGTTACCCTGTTTAATTCTATGAATAGGCAACCTCCAATTCTTATAGATTGTATCCATTATTGAAAATTCTTTTTCCAACTCTTCACAATTGATCTCCTCATTGCAAAACCCTTCCAATTTGAAAACCTCGCCTATTGCTTCTTTAGACACATATATATGTGGTTATCCAGATGGGTCACATATAGCCTTATGTTTTGGATCATAATTATTTGCAAGCAATTTCACTAATTTTGCATTTACAAAAATATTAGGGCACACCAGTTTCCCTACATTTAGCTTCCATGGGTTACAAACTAGTTCAAAGTGATTTCTTCTGTGGTAATGGAAATTGAATAACGCATACCCTCTTACGGTAGTCCAGACATCACCTATGAACTTACATTTATCATCTAACTTATCAACTTCTACCCTCAGCTGTGCAGACCTTCTAGCTTTATGCCCCAAGCCAGGTAGTTGATCAACAAGGTCTTGGTTCAACCTCCTTTCAGTGCCCTCATGCTCTGTATTAACCTTTTGTTTCTTTCCTTTTGACAGACTACTCTCACCAGGTTTTCTACGCTTACCCTTTCCAGAACTAGAAGACTCCATTCTCAAGCTTACAGAATCAAAATGTGAAAAACCAAGAAGTAATTACTTACACTATTCTGCTCGAGCTCCTCAGACTGAGAAATGTCTTGGTTCTCTATTCAGCATGCCAATTCACCTGCAATCAATTTGGAATTGAAGAATTGATTAAAAATTTATGTTTATATCTTGTCGTGCCATTAATGAAGCACAAATGAAGACCCATTTGAAACTGGCACTATCGCATCAAATGTCCTTTCAATGAGAGACTTTCAAATCTGGGGCGAAGTCCTTTTGCAATGTCTATTACACCTTTCGCCAAGACATTATAAAGTCATACCAACACCTAAAATCAAAATGATGACTATCACTTTTGTCTTTCATGTCACTATGACTATTCCGAGTCAGGAAGATGTTTCATAGAGTTCATTATGCTACACCAAGACATGTTCTTCAATGCATTTTCTAATCACTGAGACAAAATCACCCCTTCACCAATGAAAATACACTTTGGCAAGACCATTGAGTTTCTCACCGATAAAATAAATCTTACCAATGAAATAAATCCATGGGCAAGACCATGAATCTTCGAAAAGACTCATACCGACACCAAATGTCTCACCGAACCCCTTCATCTAGATTGCTCCATTCGATGAGACTCACCCCAAAATACCCTGCCAGTATAACTTTCAAACCTCGGTGAGACTTACACTGAAGACTTCTCCTCCTGGTGATGCACATCTCTATCAATGTAACTTTTGAATCGGCAAGACTCTATAACTTCTCTTCGATAGCTTTTGAATCCCCTTGTATTTGGTTCGGAAAAACAATAGCCACTTCACCAAGACCTTCCCCGATGCATATAAGTCTTACCGAAACATTTGCTTGCAAGCCAATCGGTAAAACAAAATGATTTCGTTATGACTTCATGCTGATACCAAATAGTCTGGCCGAAATAACCCCTCTATGTATTAGTCGGTATGACATAATGTATTCGTTGTGACATTACATTGATGCCCCAACATATGCTGATGTATTTTTTCTATATGTCAGTCGGCAAGAAAAAATACTTCGCTATGACTCTACTCTGACAATAATTCCTTTGCCGATATGAAACTTCTCAGTCGCCAGAACAAAAGAAGAGTCCTGTCGATATTCTACAAGTATATATTAGTGAAAAATACATAGGTCGGGGAGACTTTCACTATGTCCTGCCAAAATAGGCAATATAATGAAATGTAAAGGACTTGATGGATTCAGTGGATTTATGACAAAAAACAAGCAAGACGCCATGAGGAGGAAACCTTATGCTTATGAGGAAGATTTATTCTTGGAAACACTTGAATGCAATGGACTGAAAATTTCAAAATTTTATAGTTCTAACAATGGCTCCGTCTTGGGATGAATGATAGCAATATCATTGCAAGGATTCAGATTTCTGGGTGAGCAGACCAAACTCAAAATGATGGATTATGTGAGAAAAGAAGCATCCATGATGAGAATGCAAGTGACCCTACACTACTGTGTACATGGAAAAAAATAAATTGAAAAAAGGAAAATCAGGATTGTCCATGTACTTGCAAGTTCTGTTCCTTTTATATCCTAGACTACTGTGCATGGAAAATAATTTTAAAAAGGATCATGAAGAGTTGTCCATGCACTAGCAATCCGTAATCCTCTGTGTTACTTCAAGAGAAAAACTGTTTCAAAAATTGCCCATGTACAGGCAATTCCTAATCCTCACTAGCCATATTTTGTAAATAATAAGAGTCTTCTCCTTTCTTTCCAATCACAACAAAAGGCCCTAGCCACAAAGCTTCAAATTTACCATGCTTGCCCTTCTCCTGGCACCTTGCGTTCCACATTAGTACCAAATCACTTTCTCCAAATTTTCTATCCTTTGCCTTTTTATCAAATAAATATTTCATCTGCGTTTGTAATTTTATGTTTTATTTTTGGGAAACTCTCCTTATTTCATCAAGTTTAGCTAGTTGCTCCATTCTTTCTTCCATAGGTTTAGGAATATCCAAATCTTCTTGAAGAATAAACTTATAGACAGGTAACAGATTCTGCAAAGGCATCCTAGCCTGTGTTCCATACACTAATTCAAATGGAGACTTCCCAATTTCCTTTTTTACTATAATCCTATCAGCCCAAACAGCCAATCTTAACTTTGAATCCCAGGCTTTCTTATTGTGACCTAACATTCTTCTTATAATATTTAGAAGACTCTTATTGCTAGATTTTGCTTGTCCATTAGCCTGTGGATGGTAAGGGGTTGAATAAGAAATAGTAATACCATTTGAACTAAAAAAAATTCTGAATTCATCTGACCTAAAACACATCCCATTGTTAGTGATCACCCTCAATGGCGTACCAAATCTGGTAATGATATTATCCATCAGGAACTGTGTCACCGCCTTACTTGTAGCTTGTTTAGTTGGGATGGCCTCTACCCATTTGGTAAAATAATCAGTGGCCACCAATATCCACCTATGTCCACCACTTGATTTTTCTTGTATTTCTCCAATGAAGTCAATTCCCCATTTATGAAAAGGGGCATCAGCCTGCAAGGGTTGAAGTGGAAAAGCTCCCTGATATTTTAGTTTTCCAGAGAACTTCTGGCAAGCTTCACATTTTCTCACATATGCAAAAGAGTCATTAAAAATCTTAGGCCAATAATAACCTGCCCTGAGAATTTTATGCGCTGTTGTCTTTGCTAAGTAATGTCCTCCACACACTCCATGCATTTCATTTAAAACATACTTAGCTTGAAATTCATCCAGACATAACAATAATATACCATCCCTATTTTTCCAAAATAGATCTCCATCCATAAAAACATATTTAGATGCCTGCAACTTCAGCGTTCTTCTCTGGTTGTCATTCATTCCCTCTGGACACTTCATGTATTTAGGATAATACATAATATTTGTATACCATTGAATGTGCTCAATTCTTGTAATTACATTTTATTCTTCTACATTGCAAATCTGATTTGCTTCAATATTTTCCTCTACCATTAGTTTAGCCAAACCCTAACCTCTGATCAGTTTAGTAATTTGTATCTCCAAGTCAAATTCTTGGATTTTGTTGATCCATTTGCATCTTTTACCTGTTACTTCAGACTGTGTCAGAATATTCTTAACTGTTGCATGAGGAACATAAGCAACTACCTTTGCTCCAACAATGTATGGTCTACAAGCTTTTACAGCTTTCACTAGTGCAAATACTTGCTTCTCCATTATATCATACTTTAATTAAGACCCCTATAATGACTTACTAAAGAAAGATACAGGCTGTTCATGACCATCTTCATTCTTCTGTAGCATGACAGCTACAACAGTGTGCATTGATGCAAATGAAAAAATCTGAAAAGGTTTTGAAAAGTCAGGAGATTTAAGAACAGGAGCCTCCTTGATAGCTCATTTTATAGATACAAAAGCTTCCAAAGATTCTGCAGTCCATTCTATCTTTTGTCCTTTCTTCAACATTTTTGATATAGGTTTAATAACCTCAGCAAAGTTAGAAACAAACCTTCTAACGAAATTAATCTGTCCAAAAAATGACTGTATTGCCTTAACAGTTTTAGGGATAGGGATTTTATCAATAGCCTCCACCCTTTCAGGGTCTATCCTAATCCCTTCCTTTGAAATGATATGCCCCAAAAGCTTACCCTCCGTGACAGCAAAATGGCATTTCTTAGGGTTCAACCTAATACCATATTCAATAGCTTTTATAAATACCTTTTCAAGATGATAAACATGATCTTCAGACCTCTTTGAGTAAGCAGTGAGATCGTCCTAATACACCACCATGAGAATATTGATCAAATCAGCAAAAACCACATCCATGGCTCTTTGAAAAGTCGCCCCTGCATTAGAGAGACCAAATGGCATTCTCAGATAAACATACGTTCCCCAAGGAGTTGTGAATGTTGTTTTGTATTACTCAGATTCTTTAACCTTAACCTGATTATACCCTGAAAATCCATCCATCATAGACAACAATTCACAGCCTGTCACCTTATGCAATATGGCCTCCATATTTGGCAGAGGATAATTGTCTTTGAGGGATGCTATGTTTAGATTTCTAAAATCTACACATAATCTGATGTCTCCATTTTTCTTTCTGACAGGGACTAGATTTGACACCCATGTTGAATGTCTGATTGGCTTAATGATTCCACCTTCTCTGAGCTTTGCCAATTCCTCCTGCATTTTAGGTTCCAGAGTTGGATTTATAGGCCTTTGCTTTTGTCTAAATGGTTTAACATCTAGCTTCAATGGTATCTCATGCTGAAACAAATCCTCCCTATATGCTTTCAGATCCTCATAAGACCAAGCAAATACATGTTTATATTTTCTCAACAATTCAATCAACATTCTTCTAATTGTAGGACTTATCCTTTTTCCTATATATACCTTTTTCGGTGCCATCTCAGTCCCCAAGTTAATTTCTTCGATGTCTTCTCTTTTGACTGGTGTCTGCTTCATAAGGGACCGATCACCTCCATCATACACCCTCTCAAGTGCCACTAACCCTTTAGGAAGTTTATTGGTTTTAAGCTCCAAAATCTCCTTCCCAAATACTATTTCTTTTCCATCAACTTCTTCAACAAAGGCATTGAAGTTGATCTCTTGGGCTTCATACTGATCAACACAGTGTAGAAATTTTAAAAGGTCAGTATCATCATTAAAAACCTGCCAACTATATATGTTATTAGGCACAACAGGCCTTGTCTTGAATTCAATTTGTGACATTCCAGCCAATGTAATATCATCTCTTTTCAACGCTACATTAGCTAGAAAATCTGCCATTATATTCTTTGATCTATCTACCCACTCAATTGAGAAGGCATCAAACAGCTCAATTGTATCCCATACAGCATTTATGTACTACTTTAGTCTTTTGTGTTTCGCTGCATACTTTGACTTAATTTGTGAGACAACTAACTTTGAATCCCCAAGAACAGCCAACAGTTTGATTTTATATTTCACAGCTATATTTAATCCTGTTAATAAGGCTTCATACTCCGCCACATTATTTGTACATTCAAATGCTAACAGGAATGAATACTTAAAGGTAGTACCTTCTGGTGAAACAAATACTATCCCTACTCCATTTCCTTCTTGGCTGCAAGCTCCATCAAAGTACATCTTCCATACACTGTTGTAGTTCTGTGCAGCATGCTTCTCAATTGGATCACTATTGGTCAATTCTGGCTGGGCTGGTTCTACATTGAAACTCCCAAGATCAACATCACAGAAACAATTTATTTGATCTTGTGGCACACATTCATTAAGTTGGTTCATCCTCGGTTCCTTATACAACTTCACCTCTTGGCCATCTATCGGTATTGTTGCATAAGACAGATCGAACTGGACATTTCCACCAATAGTTGTCGTCCACTGTCTTGATAAAAGCATACCAAATTGAGGAGGGGTTTCTATCACTGTTAAATCAATATTGTAAGCTACTTGAGGATAAGCAGCTAACTTGACTTCTACATCTTTCATTATACCCACCATAGGAACGGGTCTGTTATCCATTGCATAACATTTTCCTTCATATTTATCCACCCACATGCCTAGTTGTTTCATCACTCCCACTGGCATAATATTCATGGCAGCACCAGAATCTATCATACAGTTCCTCAACAATTTGTTATTTATGAGTAACGTAGTGAAAAAGGGATCAACTTGTGGAGGACTTGTCAATACATTACTCAAGAAAATTTCTGGAATACTTACATTATCTTGCTTATTTTTAGCAGCCATCTTATTTTCAGAATTTACATTTTTTTCATTTTCATTTGTTATCAATTGCACTGCATTGTCCCTGTATTCTTTAATTTTCATCATTTCAAGAAGTGGGACAGACATCTTTACCTGAGACAAGGCCTGAGTAAAATCAAAAGAAGAACCTTCTGCCTTAATTATTTTCTTTTGTTCAAATATTTCTCCTTTGTTCGCTTCTTTTTCTTTTTTATCTGACTGATCAGTCTTTTGAATTTCTTTGTGTAACTCTTTCACTACATCCTTTTGGACAGGATTTTGTTTGCTTTCTTCACATTGTTTGTTTTCAGTTTTCTTCAAAACTCCTTGTGCAGCCTTTTGATCTTTCATAAAGATACCCCTAGGGACACCCTCTTTCTCATTTACTTTCATGTTTCTCAGCCAATACTTACTCTTTGCTTCTTCTACTACAGCAACAGTCAATCTTTCTATCTCTTCCTCAGTAATTCTCCTCACATTACTGTGAGTGGGCACCTCAACAGGTTGTGGTTCTACATAATCATCCTCAGAGTTAGAAAAGACATGCTACTAAGCCATATGAACATTGTACCTTTGTTCTGCAACATCATATTCATAACCTCCCTCCTCTGAAGATGAGTATCTCTCCTCAACATGGTGAAAAGCATTTGAAGTTAAGTAGATCGTGTGATCTTCTCCACCATCCCCCATTAACACTCCTTCTTGCATCCTCTGGGCTACAACACAATACTCAGGGGAATGTGGCTTATCACAAGCCTCACAAAATAAATTTTTATTCACCATATACGTTCCCTTCTTTCTCAATGGATCAGGAGTATCCTTGTTTCTAGGCCTATCTATCATAGGTTTTCCATCTTTCCAGTTTGTGTTATAAGGCATATCATGCAGCCTAGGCCTGTCATTCCTATATGTGTTCTCCTGCTTATATTGATAATTATTGTTTTGTTGAGGAGCTCCAGGCTTGTCTCTCTTATTCATTATCTCAGCAGCCTTTTTGTTGTTCTCAACTGTTAATGCTATCTTTTGTGCTTTAGCTAAGTCCCTTGGGAACCTATTTCTCAACTCATACCCTATTTTAGGGTCGAATGCATTCAAGAAAACACTTAATGCTATAGATTCTGGTAACTTTGATCTGGGAGGTATTCTATTTTGCAGTTTATTGAATCTTTTGTTAAAATCAAAGATTGAATCATTCTAACGTTTCTGAATTCGCATTAGTTCATGGAGAGCAACGTCTAGTGCACTTAGATTCCCAAATTGTTCAAGGAATTGATCTTGAAATATCTAGAGAGAATAAATAGAAGCTATTGCCAGGCTATTGAACCAATCCCTAGCTTCCTCAATAAGGGACATCATGAATAACCTCATATGCAAATCTTCATAAGGTACATCCAAATCCTGAATGAAGGCATTGAAACTCCTTAAATGATCCTCGGCAATGATTGCATTACTCCCTGTGAATTTAGGCACCAAATTTCTCCAAGAACCATCCATAGGATAAGGAACAACTGACACCCTGCCAAATCAAATTGTCTGATCATAGTGGTATATTGATGAGGAGGAGGGTTGGGTGGATACTGATATTGATACATAGGATTATTGAATTGTGTATTATGATGTGGCACATGATGCTGACCAGGAGGTGGATATATATTTGTATGTTGTGCAGGAATGTGAGGTGGATGGTTTGGCTGTCTATATTGATTCCCAACTTGATGGTGAGGGACCCCAAATGGATTAGAATACCCTGCACCATGATTACCTTATTTATGAGGTGGAATGTACTTTGAGGAGCCACCAGCTATGTGAGTCATGTTCTGAGCTTTCTGTAGTTTGAATTCTCTCATTGCTTGTATCATTTGCGCTTTTTCTTGCTCTTCCCTCTCCTTTTTCTGAGATTCAAACTATGCTTTAACTTCTTCATAAGTTAAAGATTCATAATCTTCTTGATGAATTTCCTGATTAGTAGGTCCATTATGATTACCTTGCATTTTTTGGTCATATTCATGCTGAATTCTGAGTCTTTCAGATTCGAATTCAGCTTCAAATTCGGCCTATTTTCTAGCTTCAAATTTGTCTTGTTTCTGAGGGTAGTAAAAAGGATTTTTTTGATCTTCCAGGGTACAAGGCTCTTCAGTTGAACTATCTTTCCATGTGTCAAAACAATTCTCACCATAAGGTATTGATGATTTGTCTTTGTTTGTCATGCACATGTCCTCACTTACCCCTTTACCCTGGTCAGCCTTATCATTTTTGCATGTCCATCTACTATTGCCAGCAGGAGCTCTAGAATGACCTCCCCTAAATTGAGAACTTCTTCCATTCATATTGCAATGTTTTAATAGAGTCGCCACTTACTTTCTTAAAAGTAAGAAAATATTTTTTCTTGTTATTCCCAGCGGAGTCTGTATGTAAGATTTTTCACTCTATGATCAAGACGCGGATTCTTTGTTATTCCCCAGCAGAGTCGCCAATTTGGTAGCTCTCAAAAATGTAGGTTTGAACCACAAAAGGTTGCCAATCTTTCACAACATTTTAGGGTAACAGACAACGTTGAAAAGACTTTGGACCTTCTACTCTTCAGGTGCTGCTAGACCTAGGCGGGTGTACCTAAATGAATTGAGCAGACTTGACTTTTAATCTTCTCTTCTTGCAGTGATTTGTCCACGATGGCAAACAGAAATGAACAAACTAAATCAAATTTCGTGTATATTGTATACTAGTATTCAAAACTAAACCCTAATATGCTCAGTTAACAAATGTAAAAAATGTGAGTGAAACTAAAGAATGAAAACGAAAAGACCAGTGCCTTATAGGATTTATGGAGTCAAGAGAAATCTAAAACAAGTACATTGTTCTGGAAAACATTCAAGTTATTTAACATTTTATTTGGTTTATACCTTGTATAAACATGTAGAATTATGATTATTGAGTTCTTCTTAGTAATCCAATTGACATTCCCTAATTACTATGATCAATTCAAAGAACTTAATCTTTACTGGAAAGAAACTATTAATTGACCATATAGATGCAGCAAATGTGCATTAACAAACTAGGTATAAACTTGTTACACCAATTTGAATAACTAGAAAACACCATTACGGTGACAACTTCAATAATATTTTTCAATGAATACCAGAAACAATTGTACCATAGTATTAGATTTTCATTGATATCTCCATGATTTTACATATGCAACCAGTCTCATCCTTGCCAAAAAATTGTATTCTACCATCTCTTCTCTATTCTCTATCATATTCTACCTATCCCTGCATTTTGTTTTCAAAATGGATATTTATACATTGAGAATACGAAAGGATGCATCCTTTCAGAAATAGGAAATATCAAACTACAAAATAAAAGATAGAGAATAATTAGGCTCTATTTAGCCACAAATGAGTCTTAGCAAGGTGGTCCAAATAATCCCGGCGCTCATATGTGTCCACATCTCCAACAGCATTATGGATTGTGATTTCAATCTTGACCATTTCCTCATTTTGCTCGCTCACTTCCCCCAATGTTGTATCCTCTGCAGAAGTTGTCTTCATGAATTCATTCAGCATTGAGTCACATTCATTCTTCCATCTCGTGGCATCTTTCAATTCCCCTTTATCATCAAAGAATATGATCACAGTTTTATTGGCAGCTTCAATTAATCCTTGTTCATCCCCCTGCAATTCCTCATAGAAGTTTCGATGGTGATTGATAATATGATTTGTAGCTTCAAGTGCAGTGCTGTTAGAATCATCACTTTGGGCCAGTTCATGAAACTTCTCCATTATTCATCCATCCATCCTTTCATGCTCCTTCAATGCAGCCAGAGTATGAGAATATTTTCCCCACAATTTATTCAACCAAGATGTCAAATTATCCTGCCTCCTCTTAACAATTGCTACAATTGCATCATACTTTCCCTAAGCATAAGCACTTGATCCTACCCAATGATCTTTTTCCTGAGAGCTTTCTCCTTGAGTGAGAATTTTGGTTGACCCCATTGAAATACCAACCAAATCTTTCAGTTTCTCATTCTCTCTCAACATTCTTTCATTGTTTTCCTTGTACATTTCTCTTTCTTTTATTAGCAACTGAATTTGTGCTTTATTCAACTTTGCAATATTGACCCCAATCTCTGCAGTAGCTATAGGATCAGCTTCTCCAACTTTTAGAGTCATGACATGGCCAAATGCCTTCTCTATGTCAATTACCACTGATTTCCTGTGAGGTGGGTACAAAGCCCATGTCATCACGATCCTCATTAGTATAGTACTTAGAGCCTGTGATACATTTTTGTTACTTTTTCCTTATCAATCTTATGTGTAGCATTACTATCTCTTAAGAAGCTATCAAAAACTAATGCAGAATTCAAATCGAGTACACGAAAAATCATGACACTGGCATTCTCCAACATTTTGCTCCCCTTTTCAGGAGTCATATTTTTCATTTCATCATCCACACATTTTCTCAATTGACCCAATAATTGTTCTTCATTCCTTGAAGTGACATCACCAACATTTTCTCTAATTTCTTTCCCCTTCTATTTGTACAAGAATGCTTTGAACTCTGGAGAATTTATAAACTCATCATCTGAAATAAATGATCTATATTCCATATGCCTTGCATCAATATCACCACTTTCAATACTCTATTCTCTAGTTGGGAAAACATACCGCTGAGTCCTCAACCTAGATACCTTCTTTGTTCTATTCTGTGGCACTTTACCCATTGGGGTTTCCTCATCTCCAGAAGACAATATCTTTGTATCCTGTAACCCTTGGTTATAGCTATCAACCACCATCTTTGCTTCCTCTTCATCCAGATTCTTGATCATATCATCAAAAGGATAGGGCACATGTTGATACCCTCAAAAATTTATCTTCATCTTAGCAGAGTTTATATATCCCTCTGGATCAAAATCCTTTCTGTGTGGTCCTTTTTTCATATTACAATGCAATAATCTATCAAGAATTGAATTGTATCCTTCCTTAGCCAACACAGTGAAATCACCAAAACACAATGTACTAGACATAAAAGCCTGCTTCCCAAAAAAACTGAAATGCATCACACTGCAGTAATCCATTTGTCTAACAATTTCCAAATATGCAACTTAGTTTGGAACTGTCCTTGGTAGAATAAAAGGGGAATCTTCAAATCCATACACCCTGATCATTGTAGCTCCCTCCAAACAATACCAGTCACCCCAGTTATGATCAATTGGCCCACTAAAATCTTTTGGCTGAAGAAACCTTTTAATCTCATCAGTCAATGAATAGTTACAAGGATACTTATACAATTTGTACAAAGTTTTCACAAAATATTCTTCAAAGTGGATGAAACTAGAATTGGCAAACCTGTTGTCCCAAATAGCAGTCCATAGCTGAACAGGAAATACTTCACCCTCCTTAACAATTTGAGAAAATCTCATTTATGGAGGCCATACTCCCAACTCCTGTCCAAAATATAGCACCAAGTGCATCAACAATGAATAGTGTCTGAGATGAACAATAGAAGCTCCACCCTTTATAGCCACCAATCCTGAATCAAGATCCCAGAAATATATGAAGCATAGTCAAATGGTCTGGAGTTGTGATACTGGATATCTGTTGTGATAATCATTGGCACAATTGACATGAGTTCTGAGGCACCCATCCCCGATACTTGACACACTAAGAAATATGTGTACTTCATATAAGGCTCAAACAAATCTACATGATAAGGAGGTCCCTCACTATCTTGCAGAGATTCTGAATTGTTGCCCTATTTAATTCTATGAATAGGCAACCTCCAACCCTTATAGATTGTATCCATTCTTGAAAATTCTTTTTCCAACTCTTCACAATTGATCTCCTCATTGCAAAACCCTTCCAATTTGAAAACCTCACCTATTGCTTCTTTAGACACATATATCTATGGTTTTCCAGATGGGTCACATATAGCCTTATGTTTTGGATCATAATTATTTGCAAGCAATTTCACTAATTCTGCATTTACAAAAATATTAGGGCACACTAGTTTCCCTACATTCAGCTTCCATGGGTTAGAGACTGGTTCAAAGTGATTTCTTCTGTGGTAATGGAAATTGAATAACTCGTACCCTTTTACAGCAATCCAGACATCACCTATGAACTTACATTTATCATCTAACTTATCAACTTCTGCCCTAAGTTGTGCGGACCTTCTAGCTTTAGGCCCCAAGCTAGGTAGTTGATCAACAAGGTCTTGGTTCAACCTCCTTTCAGTGCCCTCATGCTCTGTATCAACCTTTTGTTTCTTTCCTTTTGACAGACTACTCTCACCAGGCTTTCTACCCTTACCCTTTCCAAAACCAGAAGACTCCATTCTTAAGCTTACAGAATCAAAATGTGAAAAACCAAGAAGCAATTACTTACAGTATTCTACTCGAGCTCCTCAGACTGAGAAATGTCCTGGTTCTCTGTTCAGCATGCCAATTCACCTGTAATTAATTTGAAACTAAAGAATTGATTAAAACTTTACTGTTATATCTTGTCGTGCCATTAATGAAACACGAATGAAGACCCATTTGAAACTGGCACTATCGCATCAAATGTCCTTTCGATGAGAGACTTTCAAATTTGGGGCAAAGTCCTTTTGCAACGTCTATTACAACTTTCACCAAGACATTATACAGTCATACCAACACCTAAAATCAAAATGATGACTATCACTTATGTCTTTCATGTCATTGTGACAATTTTGCATCGAGGAGATGTTTCATAGAGTTCAGTATGATACACCGAGACATTTTCTTCAATGCATTTTCCAGTTGCTGAGACAAAATCACCCCTTCACCGATGAAAACACACTTTGGCAAGACCATTGAGTTTCTCACCGATAAAATAAATCTTACTGATTAAATAAATCCATTGGCAAGACCATGAATCTTTGAAAAGACTCATACCAACACCAAATGTCTCACCAAACCCCTTCATCCAGATGTCTCCATTCGATGAGACTCACCCCGAAATACCCTGTCGGTATAACTTTCAAACCTCGGTGAGACTTACACCGAAGACTTCTCCTCTTGGCGATGCACATCTCTATCGACATAACTTTTGAATCGGCAAGACTATATAAGTTCTCTCTGATAGCTTTTGAATCCCCTTGTATTTGGTTCAAAAAAACAATAGCCACTTCGCCAAGACCTTCCCTGAGGCATATAAGTCTTACTGAAACATTTGCTTGCAAGCCAGTCGGTAAAACAAAATGATTTCATTATGACTTCATGCCAATACCAAATAGTCTAGCCGAAATAACCCCTCTATGTATTAGTCAGTATGACATAATGTATTCATTGTGACGTTACATCGATGCCCCAACATATGCCAATATATTTTTTCTATATGCAGGTCAGCAAGAAAAAATACTTCGCTATGACTCTACTCCGACAATAATTCCTTTGCCGATATGAAACTTCTCAGTCGCCAGAACAAAAGAAGAATCTTGCCGATATTCTACAACAAGTATATATTAGTGAAAAATACATAGGTCAGGGAGACTTTCACTATGTCCTGACGAAATAGGCAATACAATTAAATGCAAAGGACTTGATGGATTCAGTGGATTTATGACAAAAAACAAGCAAGACGCCATGAGGAGGAAACCTTATGCTTATGAGGAAGATTTATTCTTGGAAACACTTGAATGCAATGGACTGAAAATTTTAAAATTTTACAGTTCTAACAGAGACATTCAGGTCTCTTCCATGTTGACCCGAAAAAAAAATTATTTGTTTTCATGCTCTTTGTGTCATTCTTCCAGTTCTATGAGTATTTGGGGAATGATAATAGTTCCTTTCTCTATGAAATCATTGGATCAAAAACATACTTACCCCAAATCCATAGATCCCTTATGTGTTTGTGGGGGCAACCCTTCCTTCCTACTTAATGATGCAGCTTATTTTAGAAACATATGACTTGGCATAGGGTTTCTTGAGGAAAGCTCTCATGTCTTAGGCAAAAATTTTGGCTACTTTAACGCAATTGCTCACAGTAATGGTGTAGAAGCCTCTTTAAAGTGAGGGATTACATCGATGACATCTTTCAACAAAATTTCATGGAATTATTTTTCTTGTTTCTTGTGATGTGTCA
>VDFB02086081.1:188160121-188245800 GCA_007258455.2 Sequoia sempervirens | reverse complement strand
CTCTCTTTGTGGCATTCTTCAAGTTCTATGTGCTTTGGGGAATGATGATAGTTCCGAAGCTCTTTTGATTCAAACATTGCTAATGAATGATATTATTGACCCTAACCATAACCTTTATAAATGGTGTGTGTTCCTTTTTGGGGGGCAACCCTCATTTATTTTAATTTATTTTTCATTTACATTGAGCAACCTAACTTAGAAACATATGACTTGGCATAGGGGCTTTCCAAGTTTCCTCTTGTGTCTTGTTTTTCCTTTTTGCATTTCCTTCCTCCCCTACTTTAAAGTAATTGGTCATAGAACGATGTGCAACAATTCCTTTAAAGTGGGGGCCATACAGTGGCATCATTTCATTCATATTATTGGTTCCTAGTGCATCCTTATCACTTCATATGATGTGTTCATTACTTTGTGGATGACATTGGGTGTGATGTCCTTCATAAGCATGATCTATCTTAGCATATTACATTCCTCTTGGTGGCCTGATGGGACACACTGCACCCTTTAAGTAGTGAATACACTATTCTTTGATTGGTCCACTCTTGGAGACATTAGAAACAATTTTGCTTAAGTGATAAACCTTGCATGAACTTAACAAGACTCATTTGAACATCTTTTGCATTTTACATCTTTTCCACCTTGCATAACACAACTTGCATGTCTTTGGTACCTTTTATTTTTTCATGAGTTCTAAGCATATGAAGCTTTGATTGTCTGATGAAGCACAAACCAAAATTTTCCTTTGTGGTGCCTTGTTAAAGTTATTAGGAGGTATAAATTTGGTACGGTTGAGTGGGAGCCCATTTTGTGGCATGAATTTATCCATATCCACCTATGTGTTTGTGAGTGCATACCAACTAGTGTATTTTTCTCACCTTTTGGGCCTTCTCAGCCAGTGGACCACCATGAGTCATGTCACCCTAGAGTGAGTATGCATATCCTTTTTCAGACAAATAGCCTAGATCTAATTCACAACTAGTTGAACAAATGATCAAATTTTGATCCGACTTTTCCTTTTTCCTTTTTTCCCTTCTCTCTTTCTCTCATATGTGTTCCTTTGTTCTTATGTTTAGTTTTCCATGGGATCTCATCCTGGGGGCTTGATCATCCCTCTTGATTGTTGCCACCCATCTTAAGCAGTATAAGTGCATGTGACTCCTCTCGATATATGTATGGCTACTTTTGAAGTGAGTTTCTTCTCCCATCCTTGAAGTGGGGATAAATGTACCATAGAAAATGGGATCATTGACATTTTCATGCTGCTGCCTTGATCTCTTGTGATTTTGACTCTACCTCTGTGTTTCTGAATTTAATGTTGCAAGTAACTTATGCATCTACATTGTGGTCCTAAATATTTAACTTTATGACATCTCATGTGAAGGTGTTGCAAGCGTTGTAACACATTTCTACACTTTTCTAGACTCTTCCTCAATACATTTCCCCACTCCCAAAACGTCACTTCACTACTTCAATACCGGTAAGTCCTATTTCCTGGTGCTGCAAAGTCTTGTAATAGTAATATTTTATGCTTTTCTATATAGGTTTGTTATCACTATTTACACATTTCTATGTTTTATATGACCTCTGCACCATAAGACTTAATTAAGTACATTTCTTTGAATGTAAACCTGACAAATAACATTAAATGCAACTTAATTCAAGATTCACTACATAAGCCAAGGTGGACCCATTCGTTGTGGTGGTGAATGAGTCCCTCTTTGGCTCCAAACTCTCAAAAAAGCGAATCGTTCCTCATTTTATTCAAAAGATAATCTTTATAAGCTCTGTGATGAGGTATTATTGGGTTATTGGGCAGCCCATGGGCCAAAAGTGGCACAAGATGGGTATGTGGTCAAGGACTTTTTTAACCCAAAATTGATGAAATGAAAATATTTTTTAAAGAGGATTCTCAACTTTCCACCAATATAAATCATGCTTTACTTTGAATTTAATAAGTAATTATTATTCATTTACTATTCAAATTACGACTAAAGTCCTAATTGATAGACTGATTGAAAAAAATCTATAGCAAATAGTATCACATTTTTTGAATCCAAAACATGTGTCACATTCTATGCTTTGCATACTATAGGATTAAAAAAATAAAAATTGAATTTCGTGAAGTTTTGACCAAGTTAAGGTGGTTAGACATACAATTTTTTTATATTTTTTAAAAGTTGTAATAAAAGATTCATATTTAATGATTTACTTGAAAAAAATTACAAAAAAATATGCATCACATCGTACATGAGTCCTCTACCTATATCTAAAATATTATTAAAAAGTATTATCATTTTATTGTGGTTAGGGTGGTTAGACAGACACCTACTTCTTATTTTTTCCTTGAAATTTAAGTACTACTGCATTGAAATTTCAAATTTTCACCAAATAGATTTCATTTTTTAAACAAACCTAGTAGTTTAGAAACTAAATTCAGTTTTCTATAGATTCTATTCTTACATATTTTTGAAATAATATAGATAACTTTTTCAAATTTTTACGTTAAGTTGCCTAACTCTGATTTTTTTGATTTTTTTGCCACTTAAGGGCCAATTTTTTCCATGATGATCCTGCACATACCCTATTAGGGAATAAGTGTATAAATAAGTGTTTTTCTTCTCATTTTACACCTAATTCATTCAAGCATTCATCATGTTCACTCATTCACTGATTACACTCAAGCATCATTCAATCAAGAAAATATCAAGCATCTTGGAGTAGCCATTGATATATCTTCAGATTTCTTGAATAAGGTTGGTGAGTTTAGGACACTTGAATGTTGTTTATTCATCATTCCTTTCTCATTTCATTTCATTTCTTTATTAAGGGTTTGATTACTAAACTGGGATTTGACCAAGGAAAATCCCTATACAATAACCCTAACCATTTTTCCCCTTTTGCATGTGTGTTTGTAGACTTTTGCATGTAGATTTTTCAAGAAATTAGGTTTTGAAAGGCGGTAAACAAGTCAAAAAAAAAATTCAAGTCAAATAAACCCCTTTCAATCTTGGAGACAATCTACAATCTGTTTTCTACATATTTGACTCTGTCAACCCGACAAGAAGACAAGTATAGACGAATGGAGCTACAAAATTGACCTTGATTTCATAGATTTTTGGAGGAGGACTAATTCACAATTAGTGGAAAATGAGTCCCACCTTAGGGTTGAAGAATTTGATTTTGTTAGAATCCAGTTCCCAATAGTCAAAAAACAGTTTCAGGTGTTTTTTTAGTAGTAGGACTGATTCACCATCAGTGGCGAATGAGTCCCACTGGTGATTTATAGTGATTTTTTACATCCTTCAAAGCCTTTGAGATTCAACATTCATTTCCCTGGTGCACTTTGTTCAGCCTCTTTCAATTTTGTTTGTGTTTGTTCATCTTTTAGTTCATTCTTGCATATCTCACTGTGTTTTCAAACATTGCATATTTAATTAGTGTTGCATTCATAATCAATCAATTCCATTGCTTAGCTACACTTAGATCATTCCATTTAGTCATAATTCCATCTTGCATTCCTTTATTTGATTGAACCACCTCAATTTTAGTGTTCTATCTCTCTCCTTTTAGGTGAAAAACCCTAAGAGTGTAAGAGAAGTACATAGACACTCACAAAATTGATGGTTTGGGTGGTGAACCCCTCATTAGTTTACAATTATCCCCTAGGAAAACCTTATCACAAGATCTTTTTCTCCTTTGCATTGAGATATCTAGGGTTACCCTTTAATGAAATAATTGGAAAGTTGGTGTGCTCTATGTCATAAGACATAGAATAACACTCCTCCAACCCATTTCTAGCTATTGCACTTTCATTATCTCCTTTAATAAATATTTTAAATAGAAAAAATCTTTTTTAGAAAGTATTTTTTGTGTCATTCAACATAACTATTTTCTATAAAGGATAAAATTCTATGTTTTGAAATATAGATTCTCAATATCAATATCTAGGGAAAGGATTATATTTTCATATTTTTTTGTTACATATTTCTTTTAATTAATTTATAAATCCATTGTAACTATAATTTGGACATGTGTGTGTGTTGTCTAGCATAAATTGTGTATACAACAAAATCCCTTTTTTTGGTGAAATAAGGACATCAATATCTTGGACAAGGGTATTTTTGGATTTTTTTTACAATGGTTTACTATTTTTCCACCTTTGTAGAATGAATATCTTGATATTTGTAGAAAAACCTATGTTTATTAAAAATTAAAAATTAAATAAAATCATGTATTTGATTTTTAATTCATGAAAAAATGAAAACATATCAAAACTATACTTGTTGGAAAAATTGTTTCAAGGGCTATGATCTTATAAAATATCTTTTCAAGATGGGTTAATTTGAAGGTCCAATCTAAGGTTTGAAACTAAAATTTCAAAGGAAATTTAGACGCAGAAGCCAAAGTTATCATGTTTGACCCCTTCATTCAAGAATTACCTTTGCTTTAAGGTGCCTTCATTTGAAGTCTAGCAGAACTTTACCTTTGATCGAAGGTTGAAAGTGATGTACCTTTGCATGAAGATCCTTTGAATGAATATTTTACTTCACTGAAAGGTGTGTCTTAAAAATGTCCATCCTCCATCAAAAATTTCATTGTCCCAAAAGTGAGACACAATATTGTGATCTCACCCAGATCTAAGTCTTGAGAAATTTTGATCAAAAGGGTATCTTGGATTATGCTTTCATATGATGGTTTTATAGAGGAAATTTCATAGATAACCTCTTGATGTAAAATGAACCTCACCATTGGATCCAAGCTGGTTGAGAAACAAAAACTACTATAAAATTTTCCCTATTTTGAATACTATAAAAAATATAATATTTTTTAGCTCCTACCTTTTCTATGAATATATAGCCATACAACTCTATAGATGAGGTAATTTAAAATAAATAAATAAATAAATAAAACAAAATTTAAATTGTTGCATAAAACTAAAAAATATTTAAATTAAAGTATATAATAATAACAAAATGTGGTGAGGGGTCCACACACCCCCTCCTATAAGTAGTCAACAATATTATCAAGGTAGCATTACATGTATTCAACCACCATCTAGTGGTCTTGAGTCAGAAAGGCCTTAGGAACCTTATCTCTCGACCACTAGTTTAGTGCAAGCCTCTACCAGCCCATAGGGGCTATAAAACAAAATTTAAATCTACCACATTAAAAAACAAATAAAACTATTTTAAATTCCATGGCTAGCTAATATCTTCCACAACTAGTGGTTCACCACTCAGTTGTAAACAGTGCGCCATCACTCTTTGTGGGGTTGCTTGCAACCACCCAGTAAGCCTAATTGGGTAATTCTTTTAAACTAATGTATTTTTTCCCATGACGTTGGATTTTTAAATTCAAATAGTCGATTGAAAGCTCTCTCCAAGACTTATGCAATGGTAATGGTTTGGCTCTTTTATTTTATTGTTTCAACTAGTTTTTGGGGCTCTACATTGAGATGTTCTCATTTTAACAATTTTGAGCATAAATTTTGTATACAAAACTACATTTTTATTTTGAATAGGAATTGGAGAGCATGTGTAGTTTACTACATACTGGATTAGTCATTTTTTCAATTTGTGGTGTAGAGAGAGGATTGTACTTGTTTGATCACTTGTAGGTTCCTAAGATCTAACGTGTGATTGTGTGAGCATCTACATAGAGGGAGAGTGGTCTATAGTAGATTAGATCTAGTTGATGGTCCATTCTAAGTTTAGAACGTTCACATGATTCATATCTTGTAGTTGAGGTTGAAGCCTCATACCAAAGTTGGTGCTTAGTTCTTGAGTTAGGGGATTGGCATCTCCTATACGTTGGTGCTTGCAAATCATTGTAAGTCTTTCTATTATTTTTTTGAGGCTAGATTTAGATAGTAGCATCAAGAATCTTTTCTCACCATGGATTTTCCCATTCTACATTTCCACGTATATCTTGTATTCTTTGTGTGTGATGGAACCCCTCAAAAATTATTTTGGTTCCATTTTAAAATTTGCAAATATTTGGCTAGGACCCTTGTTTTAGGGATTAGGGTTATGTTCCTTATCACTATTTTAGGGTTTTTTGTTTCCTAAACCCCTCACAATTAACCTATGAGTCCCAAAAACCTTGACCATTCTAATTTTGTATTGACTTGTTGCTCTCGGTATCTAGTCATTCAAGTTTCCTTTTATGCCAATAAAATCCTTGTGTTCACCAGCCCCTAGGTTAGGTTTGTCGATCACCTTAATCCTTTTCAGTGTTCAAATTTTCCTATGATCGGGCTTGATTTTCATGAATTAAATATTTATCCTTCAGTCCTAATGGTCAAGTTCCCATGGGCCTAGTAGTGGCCCCCTTTTAAAATTAACTTTTTGCGGAAAGTACAAAATTAGGTTTTCACATTGTTTGTTCGATTTTCAAAGGTTGATCACCACCATTCCTAGTGCATCCATTTGTTTCTATTTCCTATTATTTTATTTGCATGGGTTGTCAAGCTTCAGCCATGTGTCTAGTGCATTAGCGGGCCCATTCTCCTTGGTACAAATAGCTAGCACCATTTGAAGAAGATCAATGGTAGTCATTAAGTAATGTGGCCACATCCTAGCCACTCCCCGCGTGCCTATGTTGTATTTCATATTATTTTAAAACACACGGGCTAGCTGGTGATGGCCGCATGTCATGTTTGGTGATGGGATCAGTGTTTCCAAAAGGCTAGTGTACATAGCTTTGAGAATGATCAATGATGGACACAACAACACTTTTTCTCATCAGGACCATTCCCCGTATGCCTATTTGTCTTGTGCTTTAAGGATAAATAATCACATGGGCTAGTGGGTAGGGTGACATCTACCACTTTTTATGGGACCGAAAAGACTTTGAAGAAAAATATTTCTTCATAAGAAAGGAGATCGACGGTCGATGGATGGTGATGTGGGTCGATCCTGACCACTCCCCGCCATCCCATGAAGGGCCCACTTGTGTCCCATGTTTTTTAGTGGGAAAGTGGGCAAGTGTCACATGGAATACTTTGAAGGCTTCAATAGACTCTAGTTGAGTTGGAATGCCGCTAAATCTAGCTGAGATGGCCCTGTGATAAAAATGGTGCCATTTTTTAGATTATTCTTTAAGGCATGTGTTTAGGATTTTAGCCGTCAATTCTGACAGTTACTATGTGGGAAGGTAAATGTAAGGCAAGACATGGCATGGATCAATATTATGAGATCGAATCAAGATCACTCTCCACTGTCTTTTTGGGATGACTTGCAAGTATATTAATTCCCATGGGTGGGTGGGTAACTATGGCACGATAGGTTTTCATTGATGCTAAGTATGTAGTTGAAATATGTGTATAGAGTGGATGTATATTTACTTGGTGCTTTTTTTATTAGGAAAAGGAATTAATAGCATGCAATTAAGCTTTGTCATGATTAGTTGTACCGGTGATAACTATCTATTGATCTATTTTTAAAACTTGATCAATAGTTGAGATTTTAAAAATCAAGGAAGACTATTGTTAGCTTGTGCACACAAGCTTTTCTTGAGTATTAATGGTTGGCATGCTTGCATGGCTCAATATAATGAGGACCGCTGATCATATTTTCTCATTCAAAATTTGCATTTAGAGATTGACAATTGATTTTAGTCTAAGAGTAGAATTGGTGAGGATTTTCTGAGTTTTCTTGTTCTGGTTCTTAAGAAGATGAGTAAGTCAGGCAATTTTGTTAAGCTAGTTTGAAGGTCTAGGAGATTGGTTTTGCTTGAATCTAAGGAAAATTCTCCTAAGGATGAAATTAAGACACAGGGAGCTCCTAAAATACCAAAGGGGAGAAGGGCACATAGGAAATTCAATAAATTTGATGTAAGGAGTAATTATCGCTTGAGAAGCCAGACTATTTCAAAAAGACTGGTCAAGTTTAAGGGGAAAGAGTTGGTTGAATATGAAAAGAAGGCAAAGAAAAGGTGCAAGTATCATAAGGCTTATCTAGAGAGACATAATTCTCACATGGAGGTTTCTGATAGCCCTTCAAATAGTGGACATGCCATTGATCCAGAGTGTGACCATTATCCCCTTTCCTTGGTGCATTCTGAAGACTCTAACAAGGAAGTGGCGACGCTTCCTCCAATTCCACCATGAACAAGATGTGGGCGAGCATACTCTGATGTTGATGACTCAGACTGATGTCTCTACCCCCTTTTTTTTTTTTGATGAAATCATAGCCACCTTGTCAGGATCCTCCTCTTCAACATGTTTGTGGTTTTTTGTTTTTTGTGCTAATGTGGAAATCTTCCAGGTTGGTGTGTTGGAGAAGTGCTAGACTTCCTAACTTTGATGACATGTATGCTTTTTTCAGGTGGTATACAAATTTTTCCTCAAGCTATGAATGGATAATCTTCTTTGGTCAACAAGGACAATGCGATTTTATGCTATTGTAGCAATAAACTTTTCCTTTTGAGGAGTTGGCAGGTCTTCATTCAAAGAATGTGGAGTTTGGTATTTTACTCTTCCATATTCTACAATGATTAGATGTAACCAACTGAAGAACATCTCAAATTCAAGTGCAAATAATATTCAAATGAAATGAAATGCAAATGTAATTGAGCCTAATTGTTGTTTCTGCCTTATTCTATAAATGCAATTTTAGGGCTCATTACAAAGGTTGAAATTTTAGGTCTTAATATGGTCTAGGTGAAAAGCTAAGTTCATAAGAGACATTTTATAGAAAATATGAATGAATAGAACAATATATTTTTTGGGTATGAGTTCTGATGTAATAATCTTAAATTGGTTTTATAGAAGTTACTGACATCGAAACAAATCTTGGTTTAGAAACAAATACTCTCCTATGTATTTTTCTTACAAGTTATAAATGAAAATATCAATGGTGTTCTTGTTTATCTTTAGTTGTTCCATTGAATGTATGAATTTTTTTTAGCTTTAACTTAAAGATTTGATTAAATGCTTGAATATGGTTATAGATTTGTAAGGAATTACATATGATTTGGTAAGAATTCATTATTTCAGGCATTGTGAATTTTCATGTTGTAAAGCACTATGGAAATAGTCCACCAATTTATAGATTAAATAGCTTCTATATTATTGGTTCTTGCATATTTGACTCCATTATCCCAATTGATGAAGCACTAGTCTATTTGTTAATCTTGCATGAAAATGAGCTATTACAATGCCTAGTCATGGATTTAAAATGAGAACAACATTCATTTAAAAATCCTTTTTGAATATAAAGTATGGGTTTGAAATATCCTTGATTCTTAGCAAATAGATAATCATTTGCTCAAAAGGTCTTCCAAATTTTCAGTGAAATGTGTTTATTTTGCAATAAATAGGAATCAATCTGTGTATGAATGTGTTAGTAGGGTATGTGTAGGATCATGATGGGCGAAAAAGTGGTGATATAATGGGTATGTGTAGGGTATGTGGCTGACGACTTTTTTTTACCCAAAATTGATGAAAATAAAAGGGTTTTTAAAGGAGATTCTCAGCTTTCTGTCAATATAACTTATGCTATACTTTGAATTTAATAAATAATTATTATTTATTTTCTATTTGAATTCACAACAACTCCGACGATAGGCTAATTGAAAAACATCTATAGCTTTCAAACATTATCACATTTTTGAACTAAACATGTGTCACATTCTATGCTTCGTGATACTATAGGATTTCAATAAAAAGAAAAAAAAAATGAATTCCCTTAAGTGAAGTTTTGACCAAGTTAAGGTGGTTAGACATACAAGTTTTATATTTTAAAATTTGTAATAAAATTTACAATTAATTATTTACTTGGAAAAAAATTACAAAAAAAATATGCATCACATCCGGACATGAGTCCTGTACTTATATCTAAAATATTATAAAAAAATATTATCATTTTACTTTGGTTAGTGTGGTCAGACATACACCTACTTATTATTTTTTCCCTGAAATTTAAGTACTACTACATTCAATTTTCTACAGATTCTATTCTTACATATTTTTGAAATAATATAGATAACAAGTATTCAAATTTTTATGTCAAGTTTCCTAACTCTAATTTTTCTGAATTTTTTGCCACTTAAGGGCCTATTTTTTGCATGATGATCCTACACATACCCACCAATGAGATATACCTCATGTGAACACAATAACGAACACCCTCCTAGGTCCCATAGAGCTTGAAGTGTAGGAGTAAAGACCTCAAAATCCTTTACTCATTGTGTTGGCCACTAGCCTTGAAGTTTCTTAACCATAAGGGTTGGCTACCCTTTAGAGGATTTCAAGATTCTACTGGAAAAATCACCAACAGTGTGGATATGTGCATTTGTATTTCTTTCTTCATCATAAAGAAAATATATAATTTTTGTTTTGTTTAGAATTTGTGTTGGTAAATTTATTAATAGTAATTTATGTTTAAAAAGCTAAAATTAGAATATACCAGTTGATTCACACCCCCTTCCCCCACCCTCTACCCCCACCCGCTCTTCTTAGTATATTGTCTTCCCTTCAACAAAATGTCAATATAAAATAAATATTAATGAGAAAAACTTGACTTTGCCAATCCTCTCTTACAATTTATTTTAAAGGTGTATATAAACATGTTAGACTACATTTTATATTTGGATGCATTATTAATGATGACCGAAATTGATGAATACACTCCAAAAATTTCCAAAAGATTAATATAAGACATTTGAAAATTAATAAGGTCATTGTAAATAAATATTTTTTGACTAGAACTTTATTTATATGAGCATATAGAGCATTGATAATCTAATTTTATTTCTATAAGAATGATATCTAGTAATGTTGCCATTGAAAATAATTTTAACTAGCATTGAGGATCCATTATCAATTTGTAACCTTTAAAAAGAAAATATAAAATTCTTCAAATGAATATTTCCACAACTATGCTAAGAAAATTATATTCAAATATTTCAAATACTTTTCATTTGCATGACACAAATAATGAATAATTAAACTAGCAATCATACCTTCATGTGTAATGGGTACATCGAAGATGTGTGAAATGTCAATTAGGGAAATTAGGAACTAATCTTTTTTTTGTAGGTCAATTGGTAGGGAATTTATCAAATAATTTTTCTTTTGCAATAAAGGTATTAATGGAGAATTGAAAGCTTCAAATCAGCTATGTATCCACTTACAAGAATATAAACATGATTAAAACAAAAGCTATGAATTAGAAAGATAATTAGTCTTCATCTCCAACAAGCTCATGTTATGTTTACAATAGGGAGAGAGGGAGAGAGGGGAAGAGATAGGGATAGAAAGAGGGAGAGATAGAGGGAGGAAGAGCAAGAGAGAGAGATGGGGGTAAGAAAATAGAGATAGAGAGGAAGCTAGAGATGGATATGGGGATGGAAATGGAGAAGGAGAGGGATAGAGAGAGAGAGAGAGAGAGAGAGAGAGAGAGAGAGAGAGAGATATATAGAGGAAGAGAGAGGGAGAGATAGAAAGATAAAGAGAGAGATAGGAAGTGATATATAGAGGGAGGTAGAGAGATATGGAGAGATAATGAGATAGAGATAGAGGGAGAGATGGAAGAAGAAATATGGAGAGATGAGAGGCAAAGAGATATAGATATAGAGGTCTAGGAAGAGGGAGAGGGAGAGATAGGTGTATGGATAAAGAGAGGGAGACATGTGTAGAGATAGAGGGGTAGAGAGTAAGATTGAGATGGAGATGAAGATAGTGGGAGAGAGATAGAGATAGATGTAGAGGGAGAGATAAAGATAGAGGGAGAGGGAGATAGAGGGGGATAGAGAGAGGAAGAGATAGAGTGATAGGGAGACATATAAGAAGATATAGAGAGGGGGAAAGGGAGAAAAAGATAGAGAGACAAACAAACAAAAAAGAGATGAATATAGGGAGAGAGAGGGGGAGAAAGGAGGGATAGAGATATATGGGAATAGAAAGAGAAAAATATAGACATATGGGAAGAGAAAGGGAGAGAGAGGTAGAGATAGAGAGATAGATAGTGCAAAAGTGAGGGAGAAATAAGGAGTTTCTACATATATGAGTGAGATTGAGAGAGATATGGAGAGAGATAGAGAAGGAGATAGACATATATAAATATATAGAGAGGGAGGGAGAGAAATAGATCGAAGAGAGGACAATTAAAGAGATATAGAAAGAGAGATAAGAGAGGGCCCCAGAGAGATATGAACGTAAAGAAATAAGGATACAAAGGAGAGATAGAGAGATAGCAATTGTATCTTGGAAATAGTGAGGAGATAGAGATAAGGGATAAAGATGGAGATGGAGGTGGAGATGGAGAAGGAGAGGGATATGGAGAGTATTGAGAGAGGAGAGAGGGATAAATAGAGATGGAAGAGGCATATATATATAGAGAGAGAGGGTTACAAAGAGATGGATAGATAATGAGATAGAGATAAAGAGGCAAAGAGATATAGATATATATAGGTTTAGGAAGAGGGAGAGAGAAGCAGGGGAGAGAGTGAGAGAGATACATAGAGAGGTAGAGAGGGAGAGACAAGAGGGGGAGAGAAGAGAACGATAGGTAGAGGAGGGAGAGAGAGAAGAGGGGGGGAGAAGGAGAGAGATAAGTGGGAGAGGGAGAGAGAGATAGAGAGAGAGAGAGAGAGACAGAAGAAAAAGGGGGAGAGAAGGACAGAACTCAATAAATAGAGAGGGAGAGGGAGAGTGAGAGGGAAAGGGAGAGAGGGAGAAGTATATATAGAGGGTGATATAGATAGACAGAGGTATATGGAGAGAGAGAGAGAGAGAGAGATAAGGAGATAGGGAAATAGGGAGATAGATGCAGACAAAGATATTAATAGAAAGAGATAAAGGAGTGAGATAAAAATAGAGAAATATACATATAGAGTAGGAGATATGGAGAAAGATGGAGTGAATGAGAGAGAAGGAATAGAGGGGTAGATTGACATAGTGTTTCTCACCTTTGAGAATCTTCAATTATGCCATGTCATTTTTCTTTTACCTATACTTGGTTTGGTTTAGTTTCAAATTTAACATTATGATCATGTATATACTATTTTAATTATGCTATTGAATGTTGATATCATTTGAAGTCAATTTATGTTAAATTCCATATAACCTCATACCCTTCTAATGACTTTTGTGAATTGATATTCAAATTCTAAAATGAATGTTCAAAGATATCTTTTGATGTTTTTTTTTTTTGTATTCATTACAGTTAAAATATATAATAGTGTATACCAGCATCTGGGGTATTGGCGCTAGTAATTCAGTCTGTTACAAAAGGGACTATCACTTCCTAGTCCATTTTCAAATCAGCTAGTTTCTATAAGGTGTCTTCACCTTTATATTCTACTACATAGAAAATAAATAATGTTACGTTTGTGAATATAAAAATGTAAGAAAAAGATAAGTCCCTCCTAGTCTTCCTCTTTTCTTTTGTCAGCAACTCTAGTAGGATCTTGGGATCTGCTATTCAGGTAGCCACTCTTGTCAAGGTTGTATTGCTCTTTGTGATACAACCATTGTTTTTATTGTTCATACTAGGACCTTGGGATCTAGTATTCAGGTAGCCACTCTTCTCAAAGGTGCCACTTCTCACTTGTTGATCTCTACCTTTCCTTCCTCCATCAACTTTTTGAGTTTTTCTTTGGACATCTAGATGGTTATAGATACCTTCATGTAAATAGTGTAGAGTGTTTTTTTTCTCAAAAAATTAGTAATATCTCATCTACAACCCTGGTAGATTTATTTATTCCTTTCTTTCCAAATAAACCACAGAATTTCAGTTGATAAGATCAGCGACAACAAGTTATTAGTTTTTATCAAGACCATGCATTTTTCCCATAATAATATCTAATTTTCTTTCCTCTTTAACTTGCTCATCTTTTAACGTATCTATTTTGAAGATATTAGAAATTTCTTTTGAAAAGAAACAATAAAAACAATATGCATAATGGAATCATATTTTTTACAAATGCTACAGATGAGAGGGTTCTTATTGTTGCTCACATTTGGCAGCCTTTGCATTAGAAGCAACCATCTAAATGCTACTTTTTTGGGTTCCAATATGCTGTTCCAGTTATGCTTGAAAATTTGGTTCCATTGTTTACAATTTAGGTTCAAATTCCACTTTTGGTTCAACTCTTCTATGAGGTTTGGATTACTGCTTAGAAGCACGTAAATTTCTTTAGCCTCTATACCTCCAATTCTATTATTTTTCAACCACTTACAATCCTACATCAAATTCTTATCATCCAACATGTTAGTAGTAGGTATTTTTAGAATTTTTTTTATTGTTTCAAAGGTTATTTTCTGTGATTGAGGCAATTCAAAATCCTCTTTCAGAGTTTCCCAACTTATCAACTTGCCCTCATTTACAATCTGTCCAAATTTGGACAAACCTTTTTGGTTCCAAGCCTTAGTAGAAAATCCCTATAATAATGCCAGTGGTTTTTTATTGTGGATCACATTCCACCAAATGATTCTTTCCATGAATAACTTATTATTATTTGTGTCTATTTGGCACTTCTCAATAATTTTATCTTTGGATACTTCCCAAGCTTTCCATAATCTTTTAAATACTTTGGACCTAGTAAGGGTTATTGTAAACTTTCTAAATATTAAGTCACAAAGAGGCATCTGTTTCCAGGTTTTGGCTTTTTTTAGGGTAGTTTGCTTAATTTTATTTATGACAAAGAGTTTCCAAGGTTCTTCACCTATGAGAGCCTTGCAAATCCACTTTGATACCAAAGCAATGCCTTGTTGCTTTAGGTTTTTAAGCCCTAAGGCCCCTACCTATTTTCCCATGCAACATATTTCCCATCTGATTGCATGAATTTTCTTGTTACCTTTCCCATCTAACAAAAGGAATTGCTTGATCTTCTTTTGTAACTCTTCCACTTGATAGCTACTGAAGAACCATGCTGAGGAGTAATATATGTCATAGGAGGATGGGATCTTTTGACATACTTGAGCCCTCCCAACCAGTGAGAGGTGCCTTGTATTCCAATTGGTTAGTTTCTTCTCAATTTTTTTCTTCACCCACTCCCACATTTCTCTTAGGTTGGGGCTTATTGCAAATGGAATACCCAAGTATCTTATGATTTTACTTGGACCCTGCCATTGCAACCCCAATTTCTCAAACCAGGGAGGTTGTTTCTCATCTGAACTAAGCATGATAGACTAGGATTTTGAGATCCTTGAACCTGTTTCTTTTTCTAGGAGATCTAATTTAGCCATGAGGTAGCCAACATTCTCTTCCTCGAGCCTTATAATTAGAGTTGTGTCATCTGCAAAATTAAGGTTTATTAATTTCTCTTTATTTGGGAGGATTAGGCCATTTACTTTGGGGCTTAGGTGATTATCTATGAGGATATAATGAAGAGCATCAACTGCTATCAAAAATAGTGTTGGGGCTAGGGGGAAGCCTTGTCTTATTGATCTCTATAGTTCAAACCCCTCTATCATTCTTCCATTTATCTCTATCTGTGCATTTGCATCCTTGATTAGTGTTTCTATCATTTTGCAAAGTCTCTTTGGGAAGCCAAAGGCTTCTAGGAACATCATTATGAATGGCCACTCAATTCTATAATTTTCCTTTTCAAAATCAACTAGTAGCATCCCCATGTTTTGACCATAGGTTACTCCATTTCCTCCCAGCTTGTTAAAAGGTTCTCAAGGATGCATCTCATTTTGATGAACCCCATTTGTGTGTTGTTGATAATCTTCAGAAGCAACTCTGCCATCCTTGTGGCTATGGCTTTATCAAATATTTTATAGGATACATTTAATAGGGTTATAGGTCTCCAATTCTTGACAAGTGCCTTGTCTCCTTCCTTAGGGATCAATTTAATATGCCTTTGTTTAACTTGCTTCCTAGAGAACTAGAATTAGTTGCCTCTGTGTACACTCTAAGGAGTTCCTCACTCACCCAGCCTATATTCTTCTTATAGAATTCAACAGGGATTCCATCCACCCTCGAGGACTTATCATTTCTCAAGGCCATGATTGTGGCCTTGACCTCCTCTAGGATTAGTTGACTATTCAGTTTGCTAGCCTCCTAGTCAAAATTTTTCTTTGGAATTAGCTTTTTCTACTCCTCCCTTTCTTTTTGGATTTTATAATTATTTCCTTTAGTAGTGAACAGATCTTTATAGAACCAAACAAAGGAGTTTTTTATGTCTTTAGGGTCTTTAATGAGGTTATCATTATGCCATATCATTTTTTTCTTTCTTTTGCTTCTTTACTATTTAACTAGTTAAAGAAGAATTTGGACCCCATATCCCCAAGGGAGGTCCAGTTTAACCTTGACTGAACCTTAGTTCCTTGATCCTTTATTAGTTATATTTTCCTTAGCTCCCCTTTCACAGACACTAGCACTTCATTTAGGGAAGCATTCTTTGGATCCTCTTGAATGGAAGATTCAACTTTTAGAAGATTACCTTGTAGCAGGTTTTCTTTTTTCCTTTGGTCCTTTTCCTTTTGTTGCCCAATTGTTTGGAAGATCTTCTTCCAAGCTTCCACATTTGTATTCCATCTGTCAATGCAAGAAACCCCTTTTTGAATCAATTTATTGATTTCTTTGACTGTGAAAATGGTATCACAACAATCTTTATCCTTTAGAAGCTTAGCATTTAGTAGGAACTTTTCCTCCTTTTTGTCATTACCAATATGCACTTTTTCTAGAATCCACTTGACTGAGACTAGGTGGTGGTATGAGAGAGTCCAAGAGGTCACTTTTACCCTCGAATTGGACTCATCTACTTTGTCAAACTGGAAAAATCCTTGTTTGCATAAAATTTGTCCAGCCTACAATAAATTCTTTTTTCCCCTCTTTGGGAATTGCACCAAGTGAACCATATGTTTTTCTTCTCTTTCCTTAGCCCTTCAATAAGATTAAAGAGCTGAAGTTTATTCTTCATTTTGTACCAGAAGAACTTTTCATTTCCTTTCCAACCCATATCATTTCCACCAAATTTATCTTGTGTGTTCTCTATCATATTAAAATCCCCACCAATGATCTAGGGGACATTCTATAGTTCACTTAGCCAATCCCAGAGCATACTCCTTTGTATATAGTTATTGGGGGCATAAACTAGGAAAATTCCAAATTTTAGGTTCTCTCTTTCAATTAAAATCCACACTGCTCTATTGTAGGGTGAGCTTCCCATATTTACAACCCATTTGGCCCATCTATTTGTCACCAGGATTGTAGCACCCCCTTTCCCCTTTTCATGTTTTGTAGTATAGTGGGTTGATTCTTTCTAGATAAAGTTTAGGCTAGTCTCTAGCTGGAAATTTACTACTTTGACCTCTTGGAGCATCACAATATCTTTTTGTTTACCTTGGTTCAAAAATATCCTTACATTATATTTCCTCTCTAGAGACTCCAACCCCCTAATGTTCCAAGACACACAATTAAGTGTCATCAAATTGCATTATTTAAGGCCCATCTTCTGAACTCCTAAAGGAGTCAAAACATTTAGGAAGAGCATATTTTCCCACTTTATTTTTCTGATAAGGGATGGATTCTTCCTTATGTTTCTTCCTTCTCCCCCTCCTTTTTTTCTTAAGCATTTTAGTCACTACATTACCTCTTTCATCCTCTTTGTTCCCCACCCCCTGTTGGGGTGAGTCGACACTTTTATCCTAGTTGTGATGCCTCTATATTCCTTCACCTTTGGTCAGGGTTGCAATCTCCTCGGGTGGGTTCAACTTATTTAAATAGTCTTGGAAAAACTGAAGAGCATCCTAATTTATAGTTTTAAAATCTGCGATGTCAAGTGCCTTCATGTTCTTAGTCTTTACATTGCTAGGCCTACTTTTAACTCGAGGAATTAGTTTCTCTTTGTTAGGTGTTGGGAAGCTATCCTCTCGACTACCTGATCCCTCCCTATCTATGGCCCCACTAGAGGGTACATCTCCACTCTCTACTCCTATCATCGACAACAGTGGGTCCACTCTATCGTCATTAGCAATGATAGGGGTATCAATAATTTTTGGAGAATTAATTTCATTGTTAGAAGCCCCCAGAGATAGGTCATGGATCATAATTTTTTATTCTAAATCTTGGCCCTCTCGTGTGGAGTCTTTTACCTTATCCTCTACTGAGGAAGTCTCGGGAATGCTAGAATTATTTACTAGATTTAGCTCCTTCATGAAGGACTATTCCAAATTACTATCTTGAGCATTAAAACTATTATAGCCTGCTCTAAAATATCTCATGATATTTTTATTTCTTTCAATTTGATCCCTCATCTGCTTCATGACGAATTCTTGGGCACTCAACTTATCCCCAAGGGAGAGATTTCCACCTTTCTTTTGGTAGTCCTCCTCCACATTAGGCTCTTTTGGGGAATTGCCCCCCTTGCATTGAATAGGGTTTGGTTTGACATCCATTTGAGACCCCTAGTTTTTATCTTTAGCCTCCAAGATGTCCAGAATTGGGGAGTTCCGAGAGACTAATTATTATTCTTCTGAGGATGAAACCAAGTCAGCAAAGTCATTCCCCCCCCCCCGAGCCATTGTTTGGGGCCAAAGCATTTCTACTTGGTGACTCAACCAACCCATGACCAGGGTTCAAAGGATTTCAATGGTATTAAGGTTTCTTCCTTCCCCAACCTTATTAGGGTTAGGGTTCATCTTTCTCCTTTAACTGGGTTCTTTCCCTCTAGGTCTGTTCACATTATTTTTATTTAGGATTGGGTAGTTTCTTCATCTGTTCCTTTCTTTTTTGTAGAGAAAGCATGCGTTAGCACCCCCCAACACTTCTAGCTTTCAATTAAGGATTGCATTGCCAGTTTCCACTTCTATTTCATCTAGGATTTCAATCCCTAGGGTTAAAGAAAGCAGGACGCGAGCGTTCATATGCAACAGGGAATTTTTGGTTTCTTCCACCCTAATCACTCTCCCATAATGTGCGAGGAGTTGTGAGAGAACCGCCCATAAATCTAGTGGAACATTTTTAACATTAACCCATCTAGGATAAGACAGGGCCAAAAATTCCTCGTTAATAACATTCGATGAGCTGGGAATGGACCTGAACATTGCATTTACCACCAACTAGAACTCTTTGTCTATGGTTTTTTTTTGCATTTCAGTGTCTAAAGAAAATCAAGAATAACCCGTTCTGGATTAACCTACTAAAAGAGTGTTGGATGCCTAGTTTTTTACTCTAAACATTTAACAACCAATCATTTAAAAACTTCCACGAGGGAATCTCATTACAATCAAATGCAGTAAAGAACACAATAGTACTTTTAAGCCTTATTTCTTCATTATCTAACACTTTAGTCATATCCACATTGGGGATAAAGAAATCTTTCCTAGGGTTCGAGGAAGAGATCTTACCTCCTTCATCATTTGCACCTTGGGCTTGTTCTGTTCTTTAATCGCCAACCACAATGAAGCTTGTCATCACCAGGATTTTACTTCTCTCATTGCCCACAACAATTTCCTTGAAAGATTTAGTAGGGTTGTTACCTAATTTCACAACACCATCAAACTCTGTATATTGTAAGTCATTCGGGAGTTTTCTGAGAGTTGGCCCCCTCTCTTCCATCAATGGCATTAGGCTACTTCACACCAGAGGGGACGAGCAAGAGGGTCTAGCAGAGAAAAAACCTACCCCGACGAGACAGGGCCAGGCTAGGGTTTGGTCTATAGAATGCAAACACCACTCAATTCACAAATAACCAAAATAAAAACACTTGTTTGAAAGGTAACAAGAATACACATGCATTTACCACATGTCTAACTAGATTGTAGAAGGATCTTACACATGGAGAAAATACTTCCTTGCTGACTTAGAGCTAGAATGGTGACATCTTGAAACCCTTCTTCTGTGCTCCATCCATTCTTCTCTCCATGTCAGTGCTCTTTGTTATCTCCTTTGATATATTTTATATATATTTATTAATGATATATATGTTAATTAAAAATAAATGAGAATTGTCATGGTTATGTTAATTTAATTAACACATCTTTCATTGATGACCAACTTAGATAAGAAATATAAAATTGATATATTATATTATCTATATTATATTATATTTGATATCTATATATTAATTATTTAATTATGTATTTAAAAAAAATAAAAATCAGGTAACTACAGTAGTTTCAATAAAATTGCGCACTACCCTTAGTGTTAAGTCAAGTAGTGATTTGGTTGAATTCTGTCAGAATCATGTGCATATCACTCATCTTGGAGTAGTAATTTTGTAAATTCTTTTTTGAACCTCTTTCTACCGAAAAATTCTCCATTATTCGCACTGCCAAAACTCTCCATATATAATCAAGTAACCGTAGTATTTAAAAAAAAATGCTTACTACCCTTGGTATCATGTGTAAATCACCCATTTTTAAATAGTAATTTTTCTAAACTCTCTTTAAGATCAGTATTTTCAGAGAAATTGTCAGTTGGTTTGACATTAAAAAGGTCCTAATAATTCATGTATGATCAACATTGTACCTATTGATAGCATGTAAAAACCAGATCTAGACTTTATGATGATGTTCTCCACCTTGTAAATCACTTCTAGCAGTTGCATATCAATAAAATCAGATGTTGGATCATCTATACGTTCATAGTTAACTTAGATCCGCAAGCTTGACGTGATCTACGGTTTGTACTAGCAAGCATAATTGATATCATCTGTTCAGACTTACTATGTGATGAGTCTAAGGGGTTGTTTCAGTATTTTAAATTGATTATGTGTCGATTTACTTTGATGTCCCAATTTGTTTCCATTTTAAAAAATCAAAGAAAAAAAACAACTAAGTACTACAAACTACTTAATTGGGGGTCTGCAAAACAAATATACAACTTCAAATTATGTAAAGTCATAAATAAATTTTGTTGTTTTGAAAATATAAACAAAGAATCTCAAACCCTTCTTCCTAAGACCACAAATGTTAGGAAAAAGCTTTTATTAATTTTTATAGCCATGCACAGAACATCTTAAATCGTTTAGGCTAGTGAACTGTTTGACAGAATACCTGAAAAAAATGTCATCTCATGGACTACGACGATTGTGGGATATGTAAAAATTTGATTTGTTGAAAAGGATGTACAAACTTTCAAGGAAATGCAATTGGCATGTGTAAAGACAAATTCCACAACCTTCGCCAGTATCCTCCCTACCTGTGCTAAAATGGGGGCTTTGGAGCAGGGTATGGACATCCATCAAAGCATCGTAGAAGGAGGATTTTTTTCAGATGTTACAGTTGGAAATGCTTTGGTAGGCATGTTTCCAAAATGTGAAAGCATAGAAAGGCACGTGAACTGTTTGACAGAATGCCTCAAAGAGAGAAGCTATCTCATGAAATGCAATGATTGTAGGATATGCAAAAATTGGATAAATGTCACAAGAAAAACACAAAAAATAGGTTTGCCACATACCATACCACAATCTTCAAATTCCTTACACAAATATTAAACAATGCATGCTTCATTGTAAACTAATTTCTTTCCATAGGATTTCTCCAAAAACCAACCACGCTTCCCCTAAAACAATCACCAAATTTTAAACAGTAAGTCTGTAACAATAATTGCAGGATTAAAGCCTACTAAAATGTCATCAAGTGAAATGTACTAGCTAAAAATTTACCCAAATAATTTTAAATTATAATATAAAATCGATAATTTTATAGATAGATAGACTTCTTTTCACACAGATAGATTGCTTTTCACAACTGCTCTTCTTTCTAAATTTTATTTTCTTGATAATGAATACATTGAATTTAAACGATGAACTTTAAATCAAGCTCTATACACAAAGTTTTAACCACCGCTTAAAAATATTTTTGCCTGCCTTATCAACAATCTTGGTAGTATATGATTGGTGGTGGATAGATTTTTATAGCCAAAGCATACCCTAAAATACTTCCCACCATCTAGAATTGTTGCCGAACAAGCCTTGTTCGCCATTTTTGATGAGCAAGTGTTGAGATAGTCTAATAAAGTAAACACCGTGGCAGCTTTAGCTTTTTTCTCAGTGGCTATTGCCCATGTTCATTTCAATACTATGCCACCATCCATAGAGCTGCTATTGGCAAAAGCCACATGCTCTCGTGCTTCCCCAGTGACTGCGCCATGGAAGTTTCTTATTCCTATGCATACTTTGCAATTAGGCTGAGAGCTACGCTCAAAGTTTTAACCACTCAGTTTAAAATGACTATGCAATTAGGCTAAGAGCTATGCCAAATATCAAGCTCTTTGTGTGGGGAAAGGTTTTAGGGGATATATCTAGTAACAAGCCCAAACGGGCACTGGAAAACCACATTAAAGCTGACACTAATAGTAAGTGAAGAATATGACAAACTGAATCTTAAACCGCGACACATACAAAACGAATGCAGACATAAATGAATACCTTTTTAATTGATGACAGAAGCGGCAACTATCAAGAACTCTGTCTTTAGCAACTCTTCTACTTTCAACGGCGATCAATTGTCAATGAAAATCCCATGAGAAAGCATAGGAAGGAAATATCTGATACAAACGAGTGTGGCAGTGAAGGTATCATCCATGGTTTAGGTGAGATTGAAGGCAACAGTTAATACCATTTACTTTGCAAGATAACTCCTTTCTTCTCTGGCGGCGTGCAGATATTTCTCCAGACTGACAGGTGCTGCACATGACTCACATATAAAAAAAAAAGCGAAATGAAAGTGGCAGACTCGAATGGTGAGGATGAAGCAGATGGTAGTGCACGCCTTCTCCTAAATTTGAGACCGTTGATAGACAAAATTGGTTTGGAAAACTTCATTGAGGGAACGCCTTCAGCGTAATTATTTTATATAAAGAAAAAAAAATCAACATATTGATTTATATCTAGAAAGAAATTTTTTTTTAAATGACTAAAACTAATAAACATCCACAGACCTTATAATACAATTGACAACATTCTAATACATAACTTCATTATTTTACTATCTATGTTCAATCGTTTTCTCCATGTAACCATCTTTAGACTTGGTCAAATTATAAGAATTTCTAGATTTATATATATTTTTTATTCAGATTACAATATCAAGTTTAATATTTATTTCATTTTCAAACTCCTAACATACAGTTAACTACTCCCAAAACTTAATAATTCTGTTTCTACTTACAATCAACTTTTACAAAAATTAGGAGAAATTAAATCTCTGATATCCACAAAACATAAAGCAAAGCTAAATGTTGATGCTCAGTCACTCCATGATTGTTAGTCTCTTTCCTATACACGTGTAAGGTGCAAGTGAAAGGTCAAGCTAGCTTAAAATAAATTTAATGCATCGAAAAGAGAAACACAATATGAGATAAACTACAACAATTTTTTTTTTTGAATATCCAATACATTTTATATGTTATGGTTCTGCTGGAATCATGTTTGGCTCAATATTATATTAATTGTTGGAAGTTAAACCCTAACTGCAGCAGTCCTCGCCAACCTTTGCCCGCTATATCGCAATCAATAAAATAGCCATCGCGATACCGCGGAAGACTTCCGTAATATTTTTTTTATTCTAATCGCCTGCCGTTTACCGTTGTTCACCGCACAGTTTACTAACTGCTACCTACAATATCGCAATATGGGTTTTACCCATTGCGATACCACGGGGAACTATGGAGATAGCCGCCACCGCCAAAGGAAAGAATTAATATTTATGTTATAATATTATTGTAAGGGCATTTTATTAAATGCATTTTGACCGGAAAAAGGTAGTTAGGTAGTTGTAATAAATTTTTATGTCGGGTCCTCTCTTCCATGAAATTCTTTCACATGATTTTTACCTATATGTATATGCATATGTAATTTTATGTTTTAAGACAATTAATGTGAATGTGAGCAGGTGAAAATTTTTACGAGCAGCAGCTTTGTGTGTTGAAAAATATTTTTATGTTTTAATTTTTACTGTGTGTGAATTTCCTCTGCCTCTGGCCTTCACGTGGTATCAAAGCAGGTTCGATTATCAGAGTTAATTTTATCAAAGTAGATTATCTGGGTAAATTTCAAAAATGGCAGCAAGCACAAGCTTGACAAACCCACAAATTCCATAGTTTAATGGGAAGAATTATAAGTACTGGTCAATTACCATGAAAGCACTATTTAGCTCACAAGATATATGGGATTTAGTAGAGAATGGATTTGCAGAGCCAGCAGATGCAGTAGCATACAATGCTTTAACACAAGCAGAGAAAGACTTATTAAAAGACATAAGGAAGAAAGACTCAAATGATTTATTTTATCTGTTTTAAGCTGTACATGAGAGTATTTTTCCAAGGATTTCAGTAGCAACAAAGTCCAAACAAGCATGGGACATACTTCAAACAGCCTATCAAGGTATGGCAAAAGTTAAAACAGCAAAGCTACAAATGCTGAGAAGAGATTTTGAAACAATATGTATGAAGGACAATGAATCTGTAGATTCATTCTACACCCAAGTCATTGGGGTGGTTAATCAAATTAGGTCTCATGGAGAAAATCTGGAAGATACCAGAGTTGTTGAAAAGATTTTAAAGAGTTTGCCCACAAAATTTCTACCGGTTGTAGATGCTATAGAGGAGACAAAGAATCTTTCACAGTTCACAGTTGATGAGCTGTATGCATCTCTAATTTCTCATGAACATAGGCTGAAAAGGTCAGCAGATACATCATTGGAGCATGCTTTCAAAACTCAGGCTTCAGTCAGTCAAGGAAGAGGCAGAGGTAGATCAAGAGGAAGAGGAAGAAACTCTTACAGAGGTGAAAGATACAGTCTATCAAATTCAAGTGGAAGAGGTAGCAATCAAGGCTCAAGCCAAAACCCATCATAGAATCAGTCACAAAATCAAAGGTATGATAAATCTCAAGTCAAATGTCACTACTGTAAAAAATATGGGCATTATATGAATGACTGTAGAAAGAAGCAGTATGATAATAATAGACAAAATGCAATTTTTTTAAGAGAAGGTCAAAATCAGAATTTAGATAAGAACACAATGTTTTTAGCTTGTAATGTTGCTCAAGCAAATGAAAAAGATGTATGATTTTTAGATTCAGGCTGTAGCAATCATATGACAGGGAATCTAGAAATGTTTTCAAGTTTAAATGAGAATGTAAAGTCTAATGTTACATTGGGTAATGACAACAAAGTGTCAGTCAAAGGAAAAGGAGATGTCAATATTCTAACTAAACAGGGGGAGAAAAAATATATTTCAGATGTGTATTTTGTGCCTGGTCTGAAACATAACTTAATGAGTGTAGGGCAACTGGTTAAAAAAGGGTATAGAGTAACCTTTAAGAATGGTTTGTGCACAATTTTAGACAAATACCCAAGCAACCAACTTATTGCAAAAGTCAGAATGACAAACAACAGAATGTTTCCCTTAAAGATAAGGCCAGATTTGAATATAAATTATGCTCAAGCACAACATTTAATGAATCCACAAGTGGGTAAAGAAGAAACTACAACAGTAGTGCAGACAATCTTTCAAGCTGAGATAAAAGATGAAAACTGGTTATGGCACCTGAGATTTGGGCATCTCAACTTTGGAGGTTTAAATTTACTTCATAGGAAAGGCATGGTCAAAGGACTACCTTTATAGAAAAACTAGAAAGGGTATGTGAAGGGTGCATTTTAGGAAAACAACACAGAGAATCATTTCCAGCAGGAAAGTCAACTAGAGCAAAAGCCCCTTTGAAAATTATACATTCATATTTGTGTGGACCTATGCAAACACCTTCAATAGGTGGTAGTTTTTATTTTCTGACATTCATTGATGATTATTCAAGAAAAACATGGGTTTACTTTCTAAAGCAGAAAAATGAAGTGTTTGATCTGTTTCGTCAGTTCAAGAATTTGGTTGAAAAACAAAGTGGTTATTATATCAAAGTGTTGAGAACAGATAGAGTTGGTGAATATATTTCAAGAGAATTTTTAATTTTTGCAAAGATCATGGAATTCACAAGCAATTTACAACTAGATACACACCTCAACAAAATGGAGTAGCTGAAAGGAAAACAAAACAATCATGGAAATGGCTAGAAGCATGTTGAAAGCCAAACATTTGTCAAATGAATATTGGGCAGAAGCAATATCTTGTGCAACCTATATAATGAATAGGTGTCCAACAAAAGTGTCATGAATATGGTACCTGAAGAATCATGGACAGGAAGAAAACACAGTGTTACTCACATGAGAGTATTTGGATGTGTAGCATATGCACATGTGCCTGATGAATTGAGAAGGAAGCTAGATAACAAAGGAGAAAAATGTATATTTGTTGGATACAGTGAAGAATCCAAAGCTTATAAGCTCTATAATCCAACAACAAAGAAAGTTATAATCAGCAGAGATGTACAATTTGTAGAAGATGAAGCATGGGATGGAAGTATAGAGAAGACAGTAAATATTTCAGCTAGTATACCTCAAGAGGAGAATGAAGTTTCAGCATCAACAAATATTCCAGCTATTGTGACTCCTACCACTCCCATTCAAGCTCAGCAAAGTAGTCCACAAGTGACACCAGCATCGATTGTAAGAACAACCTCATGCATTCAAGGAAGCAGTCCAACAAGAGGACAACAAACACCATCTACAGCAGGACCATCGGGTCCACATTCCACAAGTTCAAGTGATATGTCAAATCCTACTTTGGCAAGTCTGAGAAGACAGAAAATCAGAAGCATAAGAGATATATATGAGCAAAATGAAGGTGAGAATAATTCAGATCAGATTTTTCTTTTTGCATTTTATTCTCAAATAGAAGATCCAGTTCATTTTGAAGATGCAGTCAAAGATAATAAATGGGTAAGTGCTATGGATGAAGAGATTGAAGCAATTGAAAAGAATTAGACATGGGAACTAGTCAGTCTTCCAAAAGACAAAGATGTTATTGGAGTGAAATAGATTTATAAAACCAAATTGAATGAAAAAGATGAAGTTCAGAAGCTTAAAGCAAGATTGGTTGTAAAGGGCTATTCACAACAGCCTAGAATTGATTACAATGAAACGTTTGCACCTGTAGCGTGATTGGATACTATAAGAATGATTTTAGCATTAGCAACTCAGAATAAGTGGTCTGTATTTCAAATGGATGTAAAGTCAGCTTTTTTAAATGGTTATTTAGAAGAAGAAGTTTATGTGGATCAGCCACCTGGGTATGAAATTCAGGGTCAAGAAGACAAAGTTTACAAATTGAAAAAGGCACTGTATGGATTGAAGCAAGCCCCAAGAGCTTGGTACAGCAGAATAGATAGTTACCTTTTGTTGAATGGATTTAATAGATGTAGCAGTGAGCCCACACTATATACAAAAATGAATGAAGAAGGTGAAATACTGATAGTATGCTTATATGTAGATGATTTAATTTTCACTGACAATTTGTCAGTTGATCTGTTCAAGGAAGACATGAAGAAATAATTTGAAAACAGACTTAGGTCTGATGAAGTATTTTTTAGGTATTGAAGTGAATCAAAATGAAAATGGTATTTTTATTTCACAGTCAAAATATGCAAATGACATTTTGAAAAAGGTTTAATATGATGAAGTGCAAACCAGCATCAACACCTACAGTGACAGGTCTGAAACTAAGCAAAGATGATAGAGGGTCTAATGTTGATCCAACTTTGTTTAAGAGGCTTGTTGGAAGTCTCATGTATCTCACAGCCACAAGGCCAGACATTATGTATGGAGTAAGTTTGATTTCAGGTTTATGGAAACACCAAAAGACACCCATTGGAAAGCTGGGAAAAGAATTTTAAGGTATGTAAGTGGAACAAGAAATTTTGGCATTAAGTATTCAAGTTCAGATGAGTTCAAACTCATAGGATACACAGACAGTGACTGTGCTGGCAGCATTGATGACAAAAAAAGCACGTCTGGTTATGTATTTAATTTTGGGACTGGAGTTGTCTCATGGTCTTCAAAGAAGCAGCCAATAGTCTGTCTTTCATCAGCTAAAGCAGAATATGTGGCAGCCACAAGTGCAGCATGTCAGGCAATCTGAATGAGAAGAATTTTGAAAGAATTGCAAAATGAACAAATAGAAGCAACAAAAATTTACTGTGATAATAATTCAGCCATTGCTCTCTCGAAAAATCCAGTCTTTCATAAGAGAAGCAAACATATTGATACCAGGTATCATTTCATCAGAGAATTAATTAACAATGGTGATATATTTTTAGAATTTTGCAGATCAGAAGAGCAGAGTGCAGATATTTTTACAAAGCCGCTGGGTAGAGATAATTTTATTTTTCAAAGAAACAGATTAGGCATGGTGGACAGTGCAGTTATGTTTAAGGGGGAGTGTTGGAAGTTAAACCCTAACTGCAGCAGTCCCCGCCAACCTTTGCCCGCTATATCGCAATCAATAAAATAGCCATCGCGATACCGCGGGAGACTTCCGTAATATTTTGTTTTATTCTAACCACCTGCCGTTTACCGTTGTTCACCGCGCAGTTTACTAACCGCTGCCCGCAATATCGCAATATGGGTTTTACCCATTGCGATACCGCGGGGAACTATGGAGATAGCCGCCACCGCCAAAGGAAATATATCGGGATACGAAAGAATTAATATTTATGTTATAATATTATTGTAAGGGCATTTTATTAAATGCGTTTTGACCGGGAAAAGGTAGTTAGGTAGTTGTAATAAATTTTTATGTCGGGCCCTCTCTTCTGTGAAATTCTTTCACGTGATTTTTACCTATATGTATGTGCATATGTAATTTTATGTTTTAAGACAATTAATGTGAATGTGAGCAAGTGAAAATTTTTACGAGTAGCAGCTCTGTGTGTTGAAAAATATTTTTATGTTTTAATTTTTACTGTGTGTGAATTTCCTCTGCCTCTGGCCTTCATTAATCATAGGCTGTAAAAATCCTGTCAGCTAATTATATTACATAAATTTATGATGTACATTCTAATAAATTATTTTTACTTTTAAAATATTGACAAAGACTGTTTTTGGCTGTCTTATAATCTGTGAACGAATTGCATGTTAGGCCTTAGGTTGTCAAACAAATTTTTTAGTCTTAAATATCATTTAATTAATAAATTTAGGATATTTATTTCAATTTTAATAAGAATGAGGTGTAAAATCTACTGCCGTTTGATTGACTGTGACATGTAAAATAGTGATCCAATCTTGATATTATACCTTTTGATTTTGACTCCCTCTAACAATCTACAAAACAAAATGCTTACCCAACTATCAAATAAAAAATACAAGTTTTCCTCATCTTGTGTTAAAAAAACAGCATTTCCATATTTCAAATATTGCAAGAGAATTTACTATAGTTACTAACTGCTTAAGACACGCACAGTGGCTATATTTCATACAATGACATGAATTAATGATGATGGTTCATTATCGTGAGAGATGGGTTCTTGTGAATCACTACTCATGAAACATGGGTCAATGAGTTTAACTTGTAAAAGTACACAATTAAATTTTGATAACAATATCGCAATACATTCAATAACACATAGGGTGTGAATATATTTGCCAACAGAGGGAAGATTATTATTAGTTGCCAAAGGTAGATATTTGGAAGAGTGATTTGGTTTATATGTGCTTGTAGGCTGTAGCTGAATTTGTAATCACGTTTACATTGCACATAACAGCATTCTCTCACATCAAGACCTATAAACTAATTTATAACATCAAGACTTATCTGGTTCAACAAAACTAAAAAATATCGGTTGCGTGATAAAGTGTTCATAATAAAGTATTGTATTCATTACAATCGTAGAAGATTGAAAAACAAATCGCCACAAAATGGATTGGAATTAGTTCTAGATTAGATTGAATGTAGATCATACAGTGATATAGTAATGCTCCATATAGCAACTCACTCTCCCTTCACATTGAAATGTGGACGCCATGAAAACACTCTATTTCACCGTTGCAGTCACACTGCATTCGTTTTGGCTCTGTATTGTAAATGAGCATCGACACAGAAGAATGCCAGATTATAAAGAAAAGCAATAGAATTAAAGGAAAGGGCTTAGAAATAGAAATTATTATTAACTTCAACCAATAACTACTAACGCTAATGGACCCAAGATAAAATCTAATACAAGTTAAATTAAGAGGGTTTATTACCTGCACCACAGGTAATAGTGGTAGTGATGATAATAGTAAGGCCATGTGAGAAGGCCCTTGCAGCGCACAATCAGAGTCATCGTCATCGTCATCATCATCATCGTCACCATGTTTCCTATACCAACTGGGTTTTGTGGTCACAGTGCAGGCATACACTCCTCTCTTCATCATCAATATCTTTTTTTACCCTTATTTTCTGTCTTGTGCTGTTGTTTCTAGATTTGAGTCTCTTCACTCAGTCGGGAAGTTAGCTAATAGATTTGAGTCTCTGCAATCCCAAGGTTGATGATGAAGAGAAGAATATATCTCTGCACTGTGAAATCAAAACCCAGTTAGTTTAGGAAGCATGGTGACGATGATGATGACCACGATGACGATCACTCTGATTACGCTCCAGTTGCTTTAGATTCTGTGCTGCGGGGGTCTCCTCAAATGGCCTTACTATTTATATTCATTACCGCTACTCCCGGCTTGGTGGCCTCCTCGCTCGTAGCGCATGGTGTGAGCGTGGGCAACCGTGGCCTTCACACTATTATATTGTCCCCTTGCCGACAAAACACATTTAATTTTTGACTCGAGTGGAGGGGTCTACCAAGCATAAATGTCTCCTTTTTATTAGGTTTTGCTGACCACAAGAGATTATTTTAAATTTATTATGGTATCTACCGTCCAATACCAAGCTCAATACGACGAGTCTCTTAGGAGTGTGACTATGATCCAATTCCCAAACTGCTAATTATACTAGCAGTTTCGTGTAGCAACACGCAACAATGAGCCAATATGCAGAGAGGAACATGAAAGGCAAGTGACGTGCAAGCACCGAGGGTGACAAAGTTCGGTAAGATGCAAGCAACATAGTGACTTATAGTGGTACATTGTATGCAGTGGTGGACAATGTGTCTCCCCTATGTGCAGATATGTATATATGCTATAGTAGATACAAACACGATTGATACATAGTGGTGCATACTTGTTGTATAGAACATTCCACAATAGGGAATGCAACAAACAATACACCTTATAGAAGATTGAAACTCTATAGCACTTTGAACAACATATTTTTTGAAAATGAAATAATATAGCATAAGGTAGAGAGCAACAATGAGGAATGCCTTATAGAGAGAAAGATAAATTGTATAACACTAATTTTTTCATTGCATTGCAGGCATACCGAGAGAGAAGAAGCCATAAATCAAAGAATATTTTTTTTAGTAACAATATTGACAAAAAAGCAAGATCCATAGTAACAAACGTATGGGAAAATGTAGACCATTATAGAGCACCAAATGGAGAATACAACAATATATTAACATAAATTATATAAGACAAGCTATTTTGTTGCATTCCAACCACAAACATAGAATGCAAGCCATAAATCAAGTAGTATTGGTTTGAACAATGAAAATATACTCTTTTTTTAACAGAACCTTATCAAATATTGAAAGAGTATAGGCTTTTCAATAGCACCCTATCAGAAATTGAAATAATATAGCGTCTTCAACATCACTCTATCAAAAATAAAACAATATAGCCTAACATAGAGAACAATAATTAACAAACTTTTTGATTTTTTCTCAACAACATGCTACTGAAAATTGAAAGAACACAACCTCTTGAACAAAAGCTTATCGAAAATGAGACAATATAGCCCAAGCTAGACAATAACAATCGACAAAAAAAGCATAACCTCAACAATTTTATTGCATCATGAGAGGGATCATGAGACAATATAGCCTTTTCAACAACACCTTCTCGAAAATGAAACAATATAGCTTAAGCAAAGAACAATAATCAATGCCCAATGAAATCTAACACAAAGTGTATAACACTAACTATTTTATTCTATCACAACCATAACCTGAAACATATGAATTTTGTCTAAATCTTATGTTAGAAACATAGAGATCTACACATAAGAAATATAAAATGGAATAGAACAAAACGAGCCTTGCTCTCCACCCTACCATATTGGGTCATGGAGTGTCATGGACTCTCACCAAACCCCCAAGCAAGAATATACCTTGTCCGCCACTTTGATCAAGGGTGAAATGAATATTGCTCATTACAATCAACATAGAGTATATTAGGATCTAATTGTCTATTTGACAATTGTTGCTAATTTTGCAGTGACTCATTATTCTTTAAGGTCGTTTATAACACATTAGTTCGTCAAATTCACCATTATGGTTGGAGTTTGCTTTGCAAGAATAACAAAAAAATGTGAATTTTAGTGTGGTTATCATGTGTATTTGATAGAGAATATGCAAATCAGGAGATATAAAGAGTTCTATAATTTATAGTACATAATATGGAATACACCTGTAATGCAAGGGATGAAATAAATAAAATATAACCATACTTGTGCATGTGGCTGATTGCAGTATGAAGACATGAAAAGGTCTGATCTCCACCCTACCATATTGGGTCATGGAGTGCCATACGCTCTCACCAAACCTCCGAGGAAAAAAATAAATTGTCCACCACTGTGATCAATGGTAGAAGCAATGTTTCGGCCACTGATGACTTTAAACAAGATCATTGAAATCCGCATTATGGCTGGAGTATGCTCTCAAAGAATAACAACAAAGTGTAAATTTTAGTGCAGTGACCATCTCTAATTCATAAACAATATGTAAACCAGGAGATATCAAAGTTCTATATTTTATAATACACAATTTTCTATGTACTTGTAATGAGAGGAATGAAGTAAATGAAATCTAGGCATACCTAGTGCACATGGTGGAATGTAGTGCCAACATAAGAAAAGAAGGCTTGATCCCCACCCTACCATATTGGCTCATGGAGATTTGTGTGCTCTCACTAAACCCCCGAGCAAAAAAATAAAATTTTCACCACTTGTATCAATGATGAAAGCAATGTTTAGGCCGCTACTAACTTAATAAAAGATCTAATGGTGTCAAAAAGTCCACAAATGAGGATTGTTTGGGTTGTCGTATGGTTGAAAACATGAAAGGATAATGTGAATTTTAGTGTAATAACACGTACCATTGGTAGATAATAAATCAATCAGAAAATATAAAGACTTATATAATTCATAACAAATAATATGCAATGCAGCTATAGTAGAATGGAGTATGTAAATAAAATCTAGGCATACCTTGTGCATGGAATGGATTGGAGTATCGACACAAAAAAATAGGTTTGATCTCCACCCTACCATATTGGGTCATGGAGCCTCATGGGCTCTCACCAAACCCTCGAGCAGAAAGATTAACTGTCCACTACTTTGATCAATGGTGAAGGCAATGCTTTGACACCTGAGAAAATTTGTTGAGTGGAAATCAATGCTATACATTTTTAATAAATTGACATGGAGTTGTGAAATAAGAAATGCAAGAAAAGATATATAGGCTTACGTTGTATTAAAATGCAATGTAGGTGAAGGGATTACACCATGCAAATGTGCAATTGTAAAGCTATTTAACATTTAGGAGATCTATACACCAGATATGTGCATCCATACTTCAGTATGTACATTTTCAATCTAAAATGGTTTCAATGAAATATAGTTAGACACAAGGGAAATTTGAAGTCTAGTGCAGCAAACATGGGTCATTAGTAGACAATATCTAAATGAACAAATATAAACAGTTGTATAGTTAATAAGAAATAATATCTAATGTAAGTGCAATAAAAGAGATCATATAAACAAGATGCAAGCATACCTTTTTCAAAGAGCATGAGACAATATGTGGACAATTGCATATAATTGTCTTTTGGCACTTGACAATTTTATTGAGCTGAAATCAATTCTATCTATTTTTAAAAATATACACAGTTGTAGCATTTGTGACAAAGAATTTTGGATGTAGTTGCAAAAGAAGAGATGGAAAGAACGAGATATACCCTTACCTTGTATACAAATGTAATATAGTTGCAATTTGAACACCATGGAAAACTTGTGAGCATGAAGGTATTAAGAATTGTGAAGATCTATAGTAACAGTTGGAAAAAGTTTGCAATCTAAATTTGTTAGAATATGAAATAGTTAGAAAGAAATGATTCAAAGGTGATAGCTCTGGAAGCGAAATTATTGGGTAAAGGTGAGGAAGGTATTGAGAGAAAAATTAAATATAGATAATATTTTGGGCAAGTGGGGAACATGAATGAATTGATGTTTGTTGTTGGACGCAAGGGGAAACACAAGGAAACAATCAAATAGAAACTTCATTTAGAAATAATTGTAGAAGTAAAACCTTGGGGATGCTAGGAAAAGTGATTGCAACTGCACTATGGAGCGAACAAGGAAGAAGGAATATTAGAAATCGAGGGTATTGTGAAAGCATTGAAATGAAAAGGAAAAGGAGAAGTGGTATAGTTACCGTGAATAAAAAAAATATTTCGTCATGATGGGAATGCGAACAATTGTTGGAGACGATCCTCTTCTTTGATTCGAAGTGCATTATTTTTGTTGGAATGCAGCCTAGAGTACCTAACAAAAGAGAAAGGCAGATCTATGTGTATTCCTGTTATCGATTTAACACAAGAGAGAGTTGTGAATGTTAGTCCTTGCCTTTCTTTAGTTCTAATATCTATTGTAGCTTTCTCTAGTGTCAAGCCTTGAGATTTATGGAATGTTATCACCAGGGCCATTGTTAAGGGGGGCTATGTTTGGCTACCTCACGTGATTGGGATAATTGGGATGAATCTTGGATTGTCTTGATCCCATGCTGGTCCAATGTAGTTTTGGAAGTCAACAACAATATATTCAGGTAGTTAAGGTGGTTTAGCACCCCTAGCATATACAATAGCATTCATTAAACTCAACGATCAGTTAACCAGGTTAGTTGTCACCCAAAGATTTGTTGTCAACATTACTTGTTGAGCAATTGCAAGCAAGATCTCTACTTGAAGTTGTTCATCATTTTCATAATCAAGTGTGTTTTGCTAGGAACTTTCAGTAGCACTAATTTCAATTGGAACATTTAATTGTTGTAGCATTTTCCTATTGTGCAAAGCAACCAACCTATTTTTTTGGAATAAGTGGATAGCCTCATCAAAGTCTTGGTTTTGCTTAGCCATAAGCATGGCTTTTGTTCAATTGATAAGAATTTTCCAATCGAACAAGGATGCTTGGAAATTTCTAATATTCATAAGGAGCGTACAAAATTGTTGTTGTGAATCGGATTGTTCATGCTAGCGAAAGATAGTGTCAAGTGTGACAACAATGATAAAAGTGTGCCAAAGTGCCAGCGCTATAGACTGAGAACCGTAGATAGGCCTTTCTATAACAAGGGGAAATTTTTCTAAGTCACCCACAAGTATAATACAGACACCACCAAATGGCTACATATGTCTACCAGGGAATGCTTGTCGCAATCAAATATCTATTTTAAGCAACAACTTGGGACCCAAGAAGCTCATTTCATCAATTAATATGTGCTTAATATGTTTCAAGTCATCTTGAAATATGGTCAATGGTTGTCCTTTTAATGGATTCATGTATCTAATTGGTATCAAGAGAGCAGTGTGCACTATGGAATATTGTAAGTAGCAACACCCGTTGGTGCCAGAGCAAGCAAAGGATTCATTTTTTGATTCAGTGATGTATTTAGTGCTCTTTGTATCTTGTAAATGAGGAATGATTTACCTATGTTAGCAGTTCCTTGAATGATCATATGTAGTAGTGCCGATGAAGATGGGTCAAGATGGTGTTGTTCAATGATATTCAGAGCAAGCTTTTGCCTAGGAGATAGTCGATGACAAAGTGCAGGCATTGCAAATGAGCAAAGAGTGTCTTTAGCTATATTCAATTTACTTGTTGAAATAAATTGTTCATTAATACTATGTAGATTCTATGGAACATAGTGTGTGTCCCACTTGTGATGTAGATCAAAGTCTCGTCTACCCAAGAGTTGAAGCTGGTCAAAACAAACATTGTTTTTGGCACCAAGTTGAGAAAGCAACTCCCATTCATATTCATTTGCATGGGGTGGAGACTGCACACTATCGGTATCACTATCACTATCCTCCCCATCAGCAGGGGGAGTAGTAAGTCTATTGACATGCCAAGAATCATAGCCAACAACATAAAATAGCCTCCAATTTTGTGTTATGCTTTCTCTTGTAAGGCCTACATCAGCCTCAACATTTCAGAAAAGTTTTTATAGTTGCAATTCTAACCAACAAAATGTTTCAAAGGAATCACTTTGTTCTGGTGGGACAATCTTGAAAAGCAGGGTGTGGCCGAGCATGCCAAGCTACACCTTTGCAATTTTTTTCGATATGTATACAGTTGTGTAGAATGAATAAGGGATATTGTCTCAATTTCAACTCATCTTTACATGTAGGAACAAATATAACCACTGGAAATCTCGTCACCATTGTCAGTTATTTTTGAATGGTGAAATGTTTTCCTGCTAATATTCAAAGACATGAAATGTCAACTTGAGATGACAAGGGCTAACTTTTGTAGCATATGGCACATTTCTTGTGCACCAATGTCATGATCTACAACCAAATTCATCATGATTTTTGGTAGGAAAGCAACGCTTTATCCCCAAATGAATTTTTATTTCCAATCCTCTACAAGATATCAATGTAGCTTTCAATTTTTTTTTCAAACTTTGATGCATATATGGAAATGTAGTTTAACACAATTTGTCTAGAAAATATTGGCTGGCAATCAACATTTTCTCGCCAAATTGCAAACATCTTAGGGTTGTGGATATTAACATTCTCATCATTTCTTGTTGGCTTATACGATTTTTCCAGTTCACTGTCAATTAACAATGTCGATGATGGTTGTGTATTCCATGGAGCTTTGTAGTGACATTGTAATTGGTGGCCTTTTTTCCTAAGGAAAGTGTATTGAGTGCACTTGGTATGCCTTTGCACCATTTTCAACAACTTTTCATTGTCCACCATTGGATCCATGGAAGAAATTTGTGTAGTATAAAGCAAGCACGGGTCCTCCAAAGTTGAGTGGTGGGCCTTTGATATTAGCTGCTCTGGGGGACGAGGGTTCCTTGCTGAAACATAGCAATCAAAGAAGTTTTTTTCCTGTTGAAGCTCATGTGGGTTGGACCAATCAAGCATGTCCATGTTTGGGGCATTTGGGAGACACAAGAAACTGTGCACATGTGTTGATCCAAGATATTGCCACTCATGCCTATACCACTAGTCTTTTGTGTGGAAAATTTTCTCAATAACCTCTTCACAGAAAATGGTGAATCACAAGTGCATGCACAAGGTTGTTATGTGTAGGTTATGTACAATATTTTGTATGAAGCATCTTTGAGAGTATGGAAAATGAAACTGGGCATGAGGTTCAATCACCCTATGCAAATCAGGCCATTTTGTGTCTATAGAGCTCAAAGTGAAGAAAAAATTCAGTGTACCAAGCTTGTGGATCATTGCCACAAGCTATTATCGACACTTGGCCCAATACGAGCATGTTCCTCACAAGGATGCACCTAAGTGAACAAGATGGTTTTCTATTTGGGTGTCTGGTGCCTCTCGAAGTAATTGTCGCAAAGCAAGAACATACTTTGGGATCCTTTCCTCCAAGTTTGTTTTCATAAAAACTGAAGCTGATTTTTGGCTTCGATGTCTCATTATCAAATTATAAAGGTAATATCTCAATCCAACATGGTTGTCAAATCTATTATCATAGTATCTCATCAATTGCAAGGAATATTCATGTAAGTGAATTTGTATGGTTCTCGATTATAGGGGCATTACCATTCCAGTTGGGAACAAGATTGGAAAAGCCATGCTTAATAACCCTTCTATATTATATTCAATGATGGGGCTAGAATTTATTTCAAGCCAAGACAAAGTATTTTGACTAGTGTCTTTAATTTATAAGGAATCTCTAATTGCCTACAATTCTCAAGGAGGGTTGGGCATCAATGGAATAAATGATGATGAGTCATCAAGGTCAGCTTCCTCATCAACAACACTTTCTAGAGTTGCCATTGGTTCAATTGTGTTATGCCTCTGTTCTTCTATTGTGTGCAAAAGATCAGAGATGGAAATACTTGTAGAAGGCAACAAATTTAAAGCATCACAATCTATTGCAACATCACTATAGTATGGGTCATTCTCAATTTTATATATTAATTTAGCCATGATATTATGTTTTTCAACATAGCAATCATAGGTTGTCCCCTGAATGCCAATTATTCGCACAATCATGACTTCAGGATCATGTAGACATTGCAAAATAAAAGTTGCAATGGTTGTGATGTCTTATGGGAAGCTTATGGTATGGCCACTATATTTGTATTGGCCTCCTCTAGTATGGGTTACTTGCAAAAATGGAGCAACTCTAGCTATCAACATTTCTTCAACTTGAGTAAGCTTTGCAAGAAGACTAGTTGTGGCCCTGGACCCATCTTGTTCATTAGGCTAAATCTATGGACACCTTTTCAGAAGCAAAATGAAAACACACAATGCCTATGTTGGATGCCCGAACTCTCATGTTGGCGTAGTTCTCATTGCAAACATCACAAAATTTCAATTCAAACAAAGCATTGATGTGCCGACAGAAGGTTTGCATAGCAGTGTGGAAATTTTCACCAAAGATGTTGCTTGAGTGGTGGGTTGCTAATGGTGCAGATGTCAAGCCATGCCCAAGAATGGTTTACGATTGTGTACAACTAGGTATTGTTGAGGCAACTTCATTGTGATGGTTGTGTAGTCGCTGTGAAGTGATGGGGTCTGGAGGGGTGCACCAACGAGCAAGTTCTATTGGTGATCTTTCTTACAATAGCAATATGCCTTCCTGGGCATGTAGTTCCATGCCAGGTGGGGTTAGAGCACATCTTTGTTGTAAGTACTTGGCTCGTCAACTTGCACAAATCTGGTCTCTATGGTGTGCATAATAAATCCATTTTCTTTGGCATTTTGTTTCCTTTTTATGATCCACAGTTGATCGAGTGTTGGAACTTGAAGAAGGCTACAAAGCCTACAACAATAATATTAAGAAAAAAATAAAATAGTCATAAACACCAAGTTAAAGGTCAATGACATAACTAATGGGGTCAAGCTAATTGAATATGCAACAAAGTAGTGAAAGGTAGATAGCAACACTCAATAATGCCCTGTGGAAATCAATATAAACTATGTAACATGAACTATTTTACTATGTTCCAACCATTAATACAATACGGAAGCCATAAGTGAAACAATATTGGTTTGAATAGTGGCCTAGATGGAAAACTCACAAAACAAAAGAATCCATAGTAATAAAGCCATGCAAAAAGAAAGGAAAACCCACACATGGCACAATTGTTTTATTCAACAATGCCTTGTGGAAAAAAATGAAAGCATACATATATGTATATGTATATGTAATGTATCTATCCATATGTAATGTACTTAAATGTGCTTCCAAACTCCAACTAAAAAAGAAAGAATGCAACCAATGAACCAATAGCTAATACAAAATGAAATAGATGAAAGGAACACCTGGTCTCCACCCCACCATACTAGCTCACGAAGCCCTATGAGAACAATCTCATTGGAGAAGTGGCTAATTCAAAAACAAATGCAACAATTGCAATACTAAATATTCCTATGGACATAAAATAATGGTAACAATATGCATTGATGAGACCTCTTTTCAGCAAAGCATTTTTAGTGTTAAACCATGTCCCATATACTAGTAATTTGTCAAGTATAATGATACATAGTTTAATACTTAAATGTTATTCTAAAAAAGAAGTCTCCTTAATGCTATGAGCTTGGGTGTTTCCACAAATTTCTGCCCTATTATCAATGGTGAAATTAATGTTGCTTATTACAATAACCAAAGTAAACATATATGGAAATGTGTTTGCAAATGTATGTATGCATATGCAATCTATTTTCAATGGAGAGTTCCATGAATGGAAGGTACGATGCACTATTTAAAGAAGAGTGCATTGTTGTTGCTACCTATAGTTGTGCATTTTCCTTTCCTTCATTACACTCTCCATCTAAAATAACTTTACGTTTTTTATTGGGCATGCATATATACATATACATATACATATACATATACATATACATATACATATACATATAGTACAATGAAGATAAGAATGTGTTTGCAAACACTAGCTCAACAATTCACAGTCTAGCTAAACAACAAATAGAAAATATAAAACGAAACACAAAAAAACAAGGTGTGCTCCCCACCCTACCATATTGGGTCATGGAGTCCCATGGGCTCTCACCAAACCCTCGAGCAAGAACACACATTGTCCACCACTATGATCAATGGTGAAATCAATGTTGCTTATCACAGTCAATATAGAACCTATCTCTCTAGAAAATCCCTTTTTGAGGTAGAAAGGAATAATAGACAAGTAGTCACAACCAACATCATACATTGGATGCATATGTAGGGTTTTGCTACTTGGATATATAAAAGGATGCGTATGCCAACTAAAAAAGAAACAATGCAACCAATCAATAGAAAGGTAATACAAAATGAAATAGACCAAAGAAACACTTGCTCTCCACCCTACCATAGTGGGTCATGGAGCCCCATGGGCTCTCACCAAACCCTCGAGCAAGAACATACATTTCCCACTAGTATGATCAATGGTGAAACCAATGCTACTTATTAGGCTTGTAATAGAACCTTTCATAGTAATAGTTATTGCTAAGAGATCATAATCAGCATCATGCATTGGATGCATATCTAGGGATTTGCTGGTTGTAAATAGAAAACATGGTGAAGCAATATTTTTTTTTAAAATTAGACACATGCACATTCACAAATAGTTTCTCCAGTAGTGATATATCAACAACCAAAGCATATGCATATGTAAATGTATTTGCAAATGTAGCTATACATATGAAATGTATTTTCAATGGAGGTTGTAATGAATGGAAGGTACAATGTACACTTTAAGGAAGAGTGTAACACTATTGATCCTATGGTTGTGCATCATGCCTTCATTCCAATCTCCATCTATAAAAAATTCATGTTTTCCATTGTACATGCATATACATACACATACGCATATACATATACATATATTACAATGAAGAGAAAAATGTGCTTGCAAACACCGAAACAAAATAAAACAAGACATGTACTCTCCACCCTACCATATTGGGAATACATTTTTTTGAGTGCACATGCATATATACATATTCATATACATATGCAGCGGTTTTAGATTTTTCCAGTGCGAGGGAAAAGGTGGTAGGTTGGTTTTTGGTTTTGGTGAACTTTCATTAGAATTTTCATCAGCCTTCCAATTTTTGAGCTCTCTGACATGGGGGAAAAGGTGTCAGATTGTTTTTTGATTTATGTATATGCATATGTAAATGTATACATGCATACAACCATGTCCATAAGTACCCACTATGTAGCTAAACAACAAATAGAAAATATGAAATGAAAAACAACAAAACAAGGCCTGCTCTCCACCCTACCATATTGGGTCATGGAGCCCCATGGTCTCTCACCAGACTCCCGAGCAAGAACATAGATTGTCCATCACTTTGATCAATGGTGGTAGCAATCTTTCTTATCACACATAAGATACATCCTCTCATTCCAACAACTCCTTTTGTGAGGCTGTAAGAAATAATAACCTAAAAGGTACACTTGACAAATATGCCAACAAATACAATCCAACGTCATGGATTGGTTGCATATGCAGAAATTTGTTGTTTGGAAATATACATACTAAAGAAGTACATGTAGAAATATATGTACATGGAATTAGATATAGACAATATTCATATATTTTATTTCACTATTCTTATTAAAACTCAATCCTATAATTTAGAAACAAGCATTAAAACAATAATAGTCAAAGTTGCAAGAATATAATTTGAAGGTAAGTGCAAGCTGTTACCGTCAAATCTGTATGCAATTTTCTCTGCCATGCAAGACTCTCCAGACATAATTTTCATGCTGGCTTGAATGCCAAACACCCATGGCTAATTGTGACTTTGGATTTTTCTTATAATTTGTATTGACTAGACATCTATTTTCTTTTCTTTCTATGCAGTTCTTGTCACATGAAAAGAGCTTTCCTATCTAACACCAACATAAAGACCTACAATCCAGGTAAACAAAAAATAAATAATATGAAAAGAAATACAACAAAACAAGGCCTGCTCTCCACCATACCATATTGGGTCATGGAGGCCCACAGACTCTCATCAAACTCCCGAGCAAGAACATACATTGTCCACCACTTTGATCAATGGTGAAACCAATATTTCTTATCACACTTAAGATACAACCTATCATTCGAAAAAGTCCATCTTGAGCCTGGGAGAAATAATAACTAAAAAGGTACACTTAACAAATATGCCAAAAAATACAATCCAACATCATGCATTGGATGTGTATGTAAGAATTTGATTTTTGGAAGTATAAAGACCAAAAAGGTACATGTAGAAATATGTGTGCATGACATTAGATGTAGAAAATATAGATATATAGATGAATGGAAAATTATAGCTATAGATACATATTGGTACATCTGTTGGAAAGGTTGTTTAGACTTCAACCTTCAAAGAAGCTTGCTACCTTGGCTCACAACAGTGAAAGAAGGTAAAGCTAGAGAAGAACACTAAACAATGCCTTATTTAAAATTACAAAGAATTTCGCTATCTCTACTCATGCTTTGAATAGAAAATGTTGGCATAACCATTGCCACTATATAGACACCATAGAACAGTAAATGTTGATGCCAAGAGGGAAAGCTTTTGTGAAGGTGCAAGTCCAACCGGCTGCTGTGAAGTTCCTGTGAAGGTAGCTGGAGCATATTTTCTATTTTTTTGCATGGGCCAATGACTCCAAAAGCAATACAAAGATGTTCATATTGGGAGAAACCATTGCAATATTGTTTCATTTGTGGTTCATGGGTTGTTGCAGGCTATATTGCTTGATCTCAGATAACGCACTGTTGATTGTTTCAAATTTTGATAAAGTGTTGTTGAGAAAATAATATATTGTTTGTAAAAACAAATATTGTTTAATCTATGGTTTGTGTTTTGTGGCTATCATTTTGAAAGGGTACGTTACTATGGATCTTTTGTTTCATGCCTCTATCCATCTAGCTCGTGTTGAAATAAATATTGTTTGATTTATGGATTTTGTTTTGTCGCTATGGTTACAATGGAGTAAAATAGTTAATGTTATAGAGTTTATGTTTCATTACATTAGGTATTGTTTATTACTATTCTCTAGGTGATCCCACAATAGTGGTTTACAATTTTTGGCCAAACTAGACACTGAAATAATTTTTTTTAACTAAATCTTCACTTTCAGGCACCTATAGTGGCTAAACCGTGAGGATTTTGAAGATGATGCAAAACTATGGTTTCGTGACATTTCTTTAGTAGATTATAAATATATTTTTTCAAAAATTTTGGAATCATATTGCACTTCTTTTTCCATCTCCCTCGAAAACTAGTTTTTTACATAAAACAACATTTTTAAAAAGTGACGTTCACCGTATAATGCATAACTTTTTTTCCATGAAGGATAAAATTCTAATTATTTAAAATTTAGATTTGTAACTCCGATATCTAGTGGTTCCACTTGGTTAGATAGTTTTTTATTGAATTTTTTTCTTTAATGAAGTTTCAAAGTCAAACCAATTATAATTCAAACATAGTGCGACTGTATAATGCGTAACTTTTTTTGTATGTATCAAAATTCAAATTTTTTTTGTTGGGTCATGAACTTCAATATCTAGTGCACTCGTATTTTTCAAAAAAAAAAATTACAATATTATATTTTTCCATGTGTAGAACATAGAATTTTATTTTCGGTGAAAAACCTACTTTGACAAGAAATAAAAAATAAATATAATAATAAAATTAAATTTATTTAAAATTATATACTTTTTGGGAAGCTTATAATAAGGACTACATGCTTACAAGAAATAAATTTTAAATGAATTCATTTGATCCCCCAAAAGGTAAATCAAAAGTGGTTTTTTATCTGCATTTTGATAGGTGTAAAGGAGACTCCATTATATAGGTATGGTTTAAAACTAGTGGGGTTCTATCCAAGGGGTTTGATCTAAGGTAGTTTAATCAAACCCTTTTTAATTGGAATGCTTTAAATGAAACTTTTAAAGGCTTAAATCATTTTATTTTCTAAAAATATGTAATTTCAGCAAAAATCAAAATCTCTCAAAAATTGTAAACCAGCTTTATGGAATCACCCCTCTACCTCAAGCTATGCTGTATCATTTTCAAAAATATGCTATTGAGAAGCCCATATTGTTTCAATTTTTTATCAGGTTTTGTTGAGAAAAACAATATATTTTCACATGGCCTTGCCACTGCAATTCTTTTGTGTGGGATTTTGTTTATTACTTCGTCTTTGTGGCTATTTCTGCAAAGGAATTAAATTGTTAACACTATTGGGTATGTGCAAGATCATCATGGAAAAAATAGACCCTTAAGTGGCAAAAAAATTAGAAAAATCAAAGTTAGGCAACTTCACGTAAAAATTTGAATAAGTTATCTATATTATTTCAAAAATATGTAAGAATAGAATCTATAGAAAATTGATGTAGTTTCTAAACTACTAGGTTTATTTTATTTTATTTTTAATCTATTTGGTGAAAATTTAAAATTTCAATGTAGTAGTACTTAAATTTCAAGGAAAAAATAAGAAGTAGGTGTCTGTCTAACCACCCTAACCACAATAAAATGATAATATTTTTTATAAGATTTTAGATATAAGTAGAGGACTCATGTCCCAATGTGATGCATATTTTTTGTAATATTTTTCCATGTAAATAATTAATTATGAATTTTTATTACAATTTTAAAAAATATAAAAATTGTATGTTGACCACCTTAACTTGGTCAAAACCTTCATGAAATTCAATTTTTTTTTAATCCTATAGTATGCAAAGCATAAGAATGTGACACATGTTTCAGATTCAAAAAATGTGATACCATTTGAAAGCTATAAATATTTTTCAATCAGCCTATCAATCAAGACTTTAGTCATAAATCAAATAGAAAATGAATAATAATTATTTATTAAATTCAAAGTAAAGCATAATTTATATTGGTGAAAGCTAAAAATCTCCTTTAAAAACCCTTTCTGTTTCATCAATTTTGGGTAAAAAAAAGTCGTCAGCCACATACCCTACACGTACCCATCATATTTCCACTTTTTGGCCCATCATGATCCTGCACATACCCTATTCAGGCTTTGTTGATTGTTGATGTATACTTTGGGGTATATTGTCTCGTTTTCAATAAAGTGTTGTTGAAAAAGTTGTATTGTTTGAATTTTCCTCAAGGAATTGTTCTGAAAATATTATATTGTTTATTAAAAGAAATATTGTTTCATTTTTGGTTGGCATTTTGTGGCTATTGTTCTACTTGGGTTTATGTTTGACACCATCAAGCATTGTTAATTATTGTTCTCTGGCTTACACTACATTGTTTCATTTTCACAAAAGGGCTATTGAAAAGGCTATATTTGAATAAGGTATTGTTGGGTGTGATTCTATTGCTATACCTATTATCAAAGTGGTGGGAAAGGAGGGCAAGCTTCTATTAGGGAGAAAGTTCAATCAAGCCTTATTCAACTTCTATAAAGGTGGTAGTAGACTATTTTGTGCTTTTCTCATGGGGGAATGGTTGCAAAAGCAAAAGAAATGTGTCACCTATGATTTTTTTTTGGCTATTTTGTGTAGGAAAGCAAGCAAGAAGAGGTGTGTTTGAAGGAAGCAGGAAGAAGTGCATATTGAGAAACACTTTGCAATATTATTCCATTTGTCATTCATAGTTTGTGGTAGCCTATATTGTTCAATTTGCGACAAGGTATTCTTGATTGTTTCAAATTTTGATAAGGTGCTATTGGGAAAAAATATATTATTTATGGAAACAAATATTGTTTCATTTAAGGCTCACATTGTGTGGCTATGGTTTTGCATGGGTTTGTTACTGTGATTTTTTGCGAGTTTCTCTTTATGGCCTCTATTTCCTGTCTATGTTTGCAACAGACTGAAACTGATTAGGCTATGTAATTTTCTTACAGACTTCGAGATACAAGGCAGTGTAGAGGAAGCCAACAGGAAGAAGTCTACTTTAAGCAAGCGTGAAGAGGTACATATCTCAAAAACCCTATGTGACATTGTTTCATTTGTGGTATGCAGTTTGTGGCAGACTATTTTGTTTGATTTGTGATAAGGAACCATTGGGTGTTCGAAATTTTGATAAGGTGTTGTTGAGGGAAGACTATATTATTTGTGGAATCAAATATTGTTTGGTGTAAGGTTCGTGTTTTGTGGCTATGGTTTTGCATTAGTTTGTAACTGTGGATTTTTTTGTTTTGTAGGTTTCCCCTTCTGGGTCGGTGTTCAAACCAAGGTTGTCTAATTTATGGCTTTTGTTGTGTGGTTATGGTTGCAATGGAGTGAAATACTTAATTTTATACAATTTATGTTTGATTTGATTAGCAATTGGGCATAGGTTTCTTACTGTGATATTTTTTTTGATGCCACCATTGATTGTAATGGTGGAAAATATATTTTCTCTATGTGCAGATACATATATATGTCACAGTGGGTATAGACAATATTCATACACACTGATCCCTATGTTTATTCTATTGCTATTTTTTTAAAGGCAAGTTGTATTGTAAGTGCCAGATGCAAGATTTATGCCTCCATTCATGTAACTCTAACAACTCACATGTAGGATGTGTGGCTACCCCCTATTTGTGTGAAATTTGGTTGGAATTTTCGTTAGCCTTCCCATCTTTTGAGCCTCCCGGCATCAGGGGGTTGGGGGGGTGGGTCTGGTCAGGATAAAGCTAGTGGATATTTCTTGATTTTTAAATTTAAAGAATTTGGTGCATTGATAGAGAAGGCCACCAAAATTAAAAACTAGTTCACATCAACACTAATTGGTGTATGGTTCCCATGTGGACACAATATTTATAAAGTAATAAAATACTCAATGTTCTTTTTGAAGCATAGTTGTTTCCTATCTAGACCTTAATAAGGGTTTGTTACAATGGAAGGTTGTATATCAAATGTGAGATGAAACATTGATCCAATAGCTATTGAGGCCTAGACAAATAACAATTACCCTAGAAATGACACAAAAACAACCAAAAACATCCCATCATGAAGAATATGGACTATTTTATCACTTTGCAACCATTCCCAATGGATAGGAACCATAGATCAAATAGAAATTGTAATTAACCTATGAAAAGAATAAGCATATCAAGTAGTATATATGAATGTTGTATGCATTTGATTTCACATATATGCATGTCTGTACAAAGGGATGAATGACGTGTGCCTCTAATTTCATAAACATACATATCTGTACATAGGCTAACTAAAATGAGCAAGAAAAAAGGAAGGCCTAATGTCCACCCTATCTTATGAAAAGAATATGCAGAGCAACAAATATATACAAATGTTGTCTATGTCTAATTTCATATATACACATATGGAGAAAAGTGGAATAAAACACTACAAAAGAGACAAAAAATTTCCCATGCATATATTTCCAAGCAATAGATTCATACATATACATCCAACACATGGAATACATATATTTCAAGTTGCAAAAGAAAATCCACATCAATATATATGTCTCAAAAGTTAACTACGCATATATACACATTGTTGATTATTGTTGAATAGATGGAAAAATATTATTTCATCTATGATTTGCATGTAGTGGGTATGGGTGGAAAGCAATAAAACAATCTACATATATGCTTAGAAAGGAAAATATATACACATATATATATGTATCCAAAGCTATGTGTAGACAACACACATATATATGATCCATAGGTGGACCTCAAGCATATGAATATTGTTTACATCAAATTTTGAAAACACACAGATCTATGCATACGAAATATGAAATGAAACACAACAAAGTGAGGCTTGCTACCCACCCTACCATATTGGGTCATGGAGACCCATCAGCTCTCACCAAAGCCTCGAGTAAGAACATACATCATCCACTAGTCCCATCAATGGTAAAATCAATGTGCCTTATTAGACTTACTATACAGCCTATGGCTACAATGTTTGTTGTGTATGTTATGTAGCCCAATGTACAACCAACACTGAATGATGCCTTACTCCAAATAACATAAATTGCTCAATTACTTTGGTAAGTTTAAATTCAAGGTATTATTGCAACCATCCCCAATATATGGAGCCCATACATGAAACAATGTTGCCATGATAATTCCCCAAACAATAAACATGGCCAGCAATATATATCAACGTTGCCTACATCTAATTTCACATACATACATATTTGCACAAAGAAAAAAAGAAATGAAACATAAGGAAACAAACACACACTTTTTTGTGTTTATATATTTGCAAGCAATAGAATGCTACACATGGATCCAACAGATGTAGTACATATATATGTAGCTTGAAAATGAAAGCCACACCGATATATATAAATCTAATGTTAGATGCAGATATATACACATTCTTGATTGTTGTTGAATAGCTTCTAACATATTACTTAATTTAATTTATGGTTTCCATGTAGTGGCGAAAGCTGCAAAGAAATCAAACATTCCACATAAACACACACAATAAGCAATATAATAGTTGACATATATGGCCACAAAAATATTGAGCACTCTGAAGTCACCAAAGCAACTGAATAGTTTATGCCATTTACAAAAAGGAATTATTGACTTTTGTTCTGTAGCCCTAGTTTATAGCCAAAGTTAGAGAATAGTAGTCAACAATGCCTTGTAGAGAACAATATAAATCGACAACCTCCCAGCTAGCCAACAACACTCCCATATCACAAGACTTCTGGTGGCTATGGAAAATGTGGTAGAGGTGGCTGACACACACTGAGAAGCTATAGAATTGCAGTCAACAATTCCTTGTAGAAAAGAACATAAACTACTATGTAGTTTTGCAACCATTAGTAAAAAAAAAATCATTGAATGAGACAATGATGATTTGAACAAAGACCTAGAAAATAATTTTCCCAACAGTGACCTATCAATAGGTGCAAGAAAAAATATAGATAAGTTTAAATCCAGACACATATGGTTGTTGCCTAGGAAAATGAAATAAACATCACTTGGCATAGCTTGTGACAAAAAAATTTCTTTATGTATGGGCTGCATATTTTGTCAGCGGGTGGCATAATAGGAGTATGTGTAAGATCATGATGGGCTAAAAAGTGGCGATATAATGGGTATGTGTAGGGTATGTGGCCGACGACATTTTCTTTACCCAAAATTGATGAAATGAAAAGGGTTTTTAAAGGAGATTCTTAGCTTTCCACCAATATAAAGTATGCTTTGCTTTGAATTTAATAAATTATTATTATTCATTTTCTATTTGAATTACGACTAAAGTCTTGATTGATAGGTTGATTGAAAAACATCTATAGCTTTTAAATAGTATCACATTTTTTTAATATAAAACATGCATCATAGTCTATGCTTCACATACTATAGGATTAAAAATAAATTAAAAAAATCATGGAGTTTTGACCAAGTTAAGGTGGTTAGACATACAAGTTTTTATATTTTTTTAAAGTTGTAATAAAAAATTCATAATCAACTGTTTACTTGGAAAAAAATTACAAAAAAATATGCATCACATCTGGCCATGTGTCCTCTACTTATATCTAAAATCTTATAAAAAAATTTATCATTTTATTGTGGTTAGGGTGGTCAAATAGATACCTACTTCTTATATTTTCCCTAAAATTTAAGTACTTCTACATTGAAATTTCAAATTTTCACCAAAGAGTTTAAAAAAAAAAAAAAAAACCTAGTATTTTAGAAACTACATTCAATTTTCTACATATTCTATTCTTACATATTTTTGAAATAATATAGATAACTTATTCAAATTTTTATGTTAAGTTGCCTAACTCTGATTTTTCTAAATTTTTCACCACTTAAGGACCTGTTTTTTCCATGATAATCCTGCACATACCCATAGGTTACATTGAAAACTCAGCACAATAATTTAGAACTTTAGATTATTTTAAGTTAGGCATTTTTTAGTGTAGGCTACTCTTTCAAGTGCACAACATACATAGTCACCCACATCTATACTTCACAATGCAAGTACAAATATATATATATATATACATATACACACACACACATATATATATATATATACATATATATATACATATACACACACACACATATATATATGTGTGTGTGTGTAGCACTAAATGCAATTACGCATATCAACAAGTCTAAATATAGATATATACGTATGCAACTACACTCAAGCTAAATCACAAAAGAATTGTGCAAAATGTAGGTGACAATTATCATTGGACGTTGCATAGGAAATATTAAAACAATAATAAAGTTATATGCAAGTCCACTAAAATGGAAGACACATAAATAGCTACACATAGACTACTCCCAAATAGCCAGCAAACAAAAACATGAAGGCCACATAAATACCTCAAATATAAATAAGTCAAACTATACACCAGAAGGGCTACAAATGCAAGCAAAATATGTTTGCATTTCACTGAATGCACATGGAAAACATCCAATACAACTGCTAGCAACAACTTCTCTTTGAAAAGGATAGAGCTGCAACGTTGGCGGCTAGACACAAGATCTATTGCAACAACACAAGAGCCAAATATTCAATTAAACCAACAATGGCTATCAAACTCCATTCCCAATTTTTAAATTTCAAACTTTTTTATATTTCAATATTTTTGTTGGGACATTTAGAATATGACCGAAAACAAATAATATAAAAAAGGAACATTTACAGAACTCTTTATAAATGATTTAAAAAACAATCTGTGTTCTTCTAAAACAACCAACCTAGAACATACATTGTCCATCAATGCAATCAATGGCAGCATCAATGTTCCATATAACATCAAAAATACAACTTATCATTCCAAGAATCTCCCAACAAAAATTAACATAGCAATCACTATGTATCAATGTTGTTTGCATACATTATGACATACAAACATATCTACACATAGGGGAGAAACATTGTCCATCACTACGATCAATGTGGCCATCAAATTTAATGTTATGCAGTTCATGTTGTTTTGCATAATCACCACACTAAACTTCACATTTTTTTGTTATTCTTGCAGAGCATACTCCAGCCATAATGGGGAATTTGATGAACTAATGTGTTATAAAAAACCTTTTAGAATAATGATAGTGACTACAAAATTAGTAACAATGGTCAAATAGACAATTAGATCCTAATATACTCTATATTGATGGTAATAAGCAATATTCATTTCACCATTGATTAGAGTGGTGGACAATGTATATTCTTGCTTGGGGGTTTGGTGAGAGTCCATGAGGTTTTATGACCCAATATGGGAGGGTGGAGAGCAAGCCTCATTTTGTTTTATTTTATTTCATATTTTTAATGTACATATCTATATGTTTCTAACATAAGATTCAAACAAAATTCATATGTTTCAGGTTATGGTTACAACGGAATAAAATAGTTAATCTTATACACTTTATTTTAGATTCCATTGGGAATTGTTGATTATTGTTCTCTTGCTTAAGCTATATTGTTCCATTTTCAAGAAGGTGTTGTTGAAAAGGATATATTGTTTAAATTTTTGATAAGGTTGTGTTGAGAAAAGAGTATATTTTGTGTGGTTTTGTTGTTGTCAATTTCTTGTGGGTCTCTCTTTATGGCTTGCGTTTTGTGGGTATGTTTGCAACAAAATAAAATTATTGACGTTATGCAGATTTTCTTGATTGTTATTTACTAGCTCAGGCTACATTGTCTCATTTTTTATAATCTTTTGTTCAAATGGCTATATTTTTTAAATTTTCCATAGGGTGTTGTTGATAACATACATGCTATCATTCCCTACATGCAGAGATGTATGTACCATTGTTTTTTGCTAATGCTTGCAACACAATAAAATAGTTAATCTTATACATTTTTTCTTCTTTTCAACAAGGCATTCGTGTTTATTGACCTCTAGCCTTGGTTGTATTGTTTCATTATCGACAAGGTGTTGTACAAGGCAAAGAATTTCTGATTCATGTCCTTTGTTTTGTCACCATGGTTACAATGCTAAAAAATAGTGAACGTTATACAGTTTATGTTAATTTCCATAAGGCATTCTTGATTGTTATACTCTAGCCTAGGGTACATCGTATCATTTTCAGCAAATATTTTTCCCATTTTTGTGTAGGAAAGCTAGTAGGAAAAGGTGTGTTTGAAGCAAGCGGGAAGAGGTGCATGTCAAAAAATCCCTTAGTGATACTATTTGATTTGTGGTCCATGCTTCATGCCAAGCTATATTGTTTGATTTGCGATAAGGCACTATTGATTGTTTCAAATTTTGATAAGTTGTTGTTGAGAAAATACTATATAGTTTCTAAAAACGAAAAATATTATCTCATTTATGGTTCGCATTTTGTGTGTATGGTTTTGCATGGATTTGATATTGTGATTTTTTGTGGGTTTTTGTTTATGGTTTTTGTTATTTGGCTATGTTTGTAGGCTTGGAGAAATAAGGCATACTGGAGAAAGCTAGCAGAAAGAGGTTTGTTTGAAGCAAGCAGGAAGAGGTGCATATCAAGGAAACCATTTTTCATATTGTTTCATTTGTGGTTCATGGTTTTTGGTAGACTATATTTTTTTATCTGTGTAAGGTACTATTGATTGTTTCAAATTTTGGTAAGGTGTTGTTGAGAAAATACTATTGTTTGTGAAAATGACTTGTTGTTTAGAAAAGGTTGTGTTGTTTGTTAATATCGATATTGTTCGATCTATGGACGGCATGTATTGATTTTGCATCCATCACCCAATGAAAAGAAACAAAAATAACCTCTAACCACCTTCACATAAGCTTTTTAGCTATTATTTCTCCCAGGTTCAAGAAGGACTTGTTGGAATGATAGCATGTATCTTAAGTGTGATAAGAAAGATTGGTTTCACCATTGATCAAAGTGGTAGATAATGCATGTTCTTGCTTGGGGGTTTATGTTTTAGGTTATGGTTGAAATGGAATAAAACAGTTAATCTTATACACATTGTGCTAGATTCCATTGGAAATCATTGATTATTGCTATTTTATAATAAATTTTTTTTCATCTAATATCGTATATGTAGATTTTTGTGGATAGTCGAAATGAAATCAATTGCTATGATAGTCAAGAATGCCTTTTGGATAACAACATAAACTTCATAATATTAAATATTTTATTATGCATTGCAAATGAAAGTATATAGCCAAAGCTAGAGAACAATAATTAGTATTGTGTTATGGAAAACAACATAGACTATTTTAATATATTGTAACCATTTGCACAAAACGAAAGCCATAAATGAGACAATATTAAATTTTCCTGTGTGCAGATTTGTATGTATGTCAAAGTAGATGTGAGCAATGTACATACACACTCTTCCCAAATTTTATCATTTTCTAATTTAAATAGTTATTTTTCTAAACCTTAACAGACCATACTTCAAATCATATACTTTATATTAACTATTATATACAACATTGAAGCCTTTTTCCTAATTATTTCTTTTTTATATATAGATTATGTATGATTCCATTATGCATTGTTATTTATTGTTCTCTGGCTTAACCTATATTATTTTATTTTTGATAGGGGGTTGCTAAAGAGGCTATAGTATTTCAATTTTTGATAGGGTGCTGTTGGGAAGGCTAGATTCTCTCAATTTTTGATAAGGTTTCATTCTTCATATGTGCAATAGCTATACAGGAGCAAGCCATTGTGGCACCAACATTAATTGTTGTATGGTATCCATATTGTGGGGATGTTTGTAATTACACCTGCTATTCTACACCCTAGGAAACACACCAAAAGCAGGCACAAGCGAACATTCAAAAGTGGTGGAGGTGGTTATTAGTGTGCCCTAGGAATAGGGTGGTGGATTTCCCACCATGTGGGTAGAGAATGTTGCCAGAATTAAATGTTCGATCACATCAACATTAATTATTGCAATGCTTTTCATGGACTGGCGAGAGGCATATTTACTGTTGCATGGATAGAGGAGGCTGCCAAAATTGAAAATTGGTTCGCAAGAACATTAATTGTTGTATGCTGTCTATGTACTGGAAATGGTTGTAATAAAACCTCTTGTTTAACACCACGAGGAATATAACAAATGTCTAAGAGATTTTCGATAACAAATATCTAGGCAATTTTCGGTCAGGCTATATTCTTTCATTTTTTGATAGTGTGTTGTTGTAAAGGTTGGGTTCTTTCAATATTTGATAAGGCTCTATCCAGAAAGGACTATATTTTAAATACACACACACATATAGACACATATAGACACATATATGTCTGTATATACATATACATATATACATATATATATACATATACATCTACATATGATATATATATATATATATATATATATATATATATATATATATATATATATATATATATATGTATATATATATATATATATATATATATATATATATATATATATATACATATATATATATATAATGTTTGGTACACATATATAGACATTGTTGATTGTTGTTGAATAGATTTGAACATATTATTTCATTTATGATTTCCATGTAGTGGCCATAATTGCAAAGAAATAAAATAGTGCACAGAAACACACAGTAACAATACAACACAAAAATAAATAATATTGGTTGCAACACTGACCCACATGGAAAAACCCACCAAAACCATTCGAATTCATAGTAACAAACCAACACAGGAACAAACAATATTTCCTTCCACCCATCATGGCTACACGGAAACCATGAATTGTTGGAAACAAAAGGGCATACAACTGAGATGGGGGTGAATCAGTTTTCACAAAAATTCAAAACTTATTAAACTTATTAAACTTATTCTCATATCTAATTATTAACCATGAAAACATAAATCATCAACACATCAAAAACACACATAACACCAAGATTTTTTATGTGGAAACCTTGTTAGGGGAAAAACCATGGTGGAGGTCATTCCACAAGATTATACCTTGTTAAGAGTATAATGAAAATGAAATATGGGGAATGCACATGCATTTAGGCACACTGCCTAGAGCTCACTACTCAATTACAAAGGAAGATACATTGTCTTACAAAGAGATTCAGATTAAAGCCATCTGGATTTTGAACTGAGAAAATATCATCTTCTAATGCCTGATTACAGTTCTGGTTAAGCACATGAACACTTCTCTACTCTTATACATACTTCTTCACACTCTTCTCTATCTTTGAATGATTTGAAAAATATTCACACACACCCTTGTGCACTCTAAAAAATAATTAAAATAAACAATCACTCTTATATATCCACAACAAGAAATTTCATCCCTTCATGTCAGCCTCAACAAAATAAATAAAATGAATATAAACTATCGGCCCAAAACATTAAAGATTATCAATACGAATCAACCAAGGTCAGCCATAGTTTAGTGAGGACCCAAAACAACATCTCCAACATGAAAACAATTCAATTAATTTCTCCTCGAATATCCACAACATGCTACAAACACTAAGCCAACCAAAAGAAAGAAAAACATGAACATGCAAGATAAAATCGCCAACCATGAGCACAACGATCAATGAAAATGTGCAACAAAGATAGAGCATGATCTAAAAACATCCACAAGCATCACAAATCACAAGAGAAGCATCCACAACAACTATACTAATTGAAATAACATCATCTTCAATTAGGAACACCAACTGAAGAAACATAAAAACTATCAAAATGAAAACCTTCATAACTCGATCAAATCTTCACGCGAATCTCTAAAACTTGACATGGATAAACTAGATACACTCAACAACAATCTTTAGTCCAAAACCTCTGATCAACAATGTACATAAATAATTTACATACTGAACTTCACTTCACCATTGACAACCTACAACTCATTTAATACAATTTTCTCAATATCCTCAACATATATAGCTTCAAATGAATTAATGATAATAGTGTTGGCATCAATGAAAACCACATATCAGAAACATAACCACAACATCCAACAATCTCCCCCTTTGGCATTGACGGAAACACATGATGTGAGAAACACCATCAATGTAACTAACTCTTGACACTTACGCCCCCTTAGGATTTGACTCATATTCTCCTCAATACTTTCACATAATATTTCTCCCTATAGGGCTCTTCTCCTTAGATAATCACCATTTTTTCACATGAATCTCCTCCCCCTTTCACATCAATGAAAAAGATCTCTAAGCTTTGAACCACATATCAAAATTTTTGAACATCTAACTACTCCGTCTGAGTAGTAGCCACAACAACATTAATCTGAAGCAAGATATGATTATGAAATGCAGAGACTGATGCAATACAATGCATCCTTAGTTTTGATTAGGAGGGTTAATCACCCCTAACTTCCCTCTGAGATACACAAAAGTATCCTTAGGAAATGGATTGGTAAAGATGTCTGCAATCTACTCCTTAGTAGGCACATACTCCAGTTTGACTTCCTTTTCACTTACCTTCTCCCTCAAAAAGTGAAACTTGATAGATATATGCTTTGTTTTTTAATGTAGCACCAAATTCTTGGAAATGTTAATAGCACTTGAGTTATCACAAAATATAGCAATAGGCTCATCATATACAATTTTGATATTCTTCAACATTTGCTTCATCCATTGGACTTGAGTATAATTTTTAGCAGAAAAAATGTGTTCAGCCTCTATAGTAGACAAGGAATTGACATTCTTCTTCTTGATTAACCATGAAATTAGCTTCTTACCCAAGAAAAATGCTCCACCAATAGTACTTTTTCTTCCATGCATATCTCCTGCCCAATCAACATTAGTAAAGGCACTCAAGGTAAGATCATCATCTTTAGGATACCATAGGCCAAGATCAACAGTTCCCTTCAAGTATCTGAAAATTCTCTTCACAACAGTCACATGAAATTCCTTCGGATTATCTTGAAATATTGCAACAATACATATAGCATTCATGATATTAGGCCTAGTTTGAGTTAAATACATCAATCCGCCAATCATTGATATGTATCTTGTCTAATTTTCTTTTAGAGAATCATCTTCTATTGTCAACTTGCATCTGGTCACCATGGGTGTATCAACTAGTTTTGAATCTTCCATACCGAACTTCTTCAACAATTCCTTCACATACTTGGACTGAGATATAAAAATTCCTTTATCTAAGTAATTTGCAATCCCAAAAAGAATTTCTTCTCACCAATCATAGACATCTCAAATTCATTTTGCATCTCATTAGTAAACTTCATGCACAAACCATCATCTCCTCCAAAAATGATATCATCAACAAAGACTTCAACAATCAAATATTTATTATGATCAATATTGAAATATAGATTACTATCATCAATACCTTTGTTAAATCCAAGCTTCAACAAATACTTATCCAATCTTGCATACCATGCTCTAGGGGATTGCTTGATTCCATACAATGCTTTCTTCAACTGACACACCATATCTTCCTTATCAGTCAATTGGAATCCATCAGGTTGCTCAACATACACTTCTTCAATTCAACATTTAGAAAATTTGATTTGAAATCCATCTAATAAACTTTGTAGTTCTTGTGAGCAACATAGGCAAGAGATAATCTTACAGCTTCAATTCTAGCAATAGGGGCAAAGGTCTCTTCAAAATCAATTCCTTCCATCTATGAATATCCTTTACATACCAGTCTTGCTTTGTTTCTTACCACTTCACCTTGATCATTCATTTTTCTTCTAAAGACCCATTTTGTTCCAATTACATTCTTGTCCTTAGGTCTGGGAACAAGAATCCATGTATCATTTTTTTCAATTTGTTTTAACTCTTCTTTCATTGCTTCAACCCAATGCTCATCTTTACATGCTTCATTCACACTAGTAGGCTCAGTCTTTGAAATCAAGCAATACTCTTCTGCAATTTTTCTCATAGTATGGAGACCTTTGTTCTTATCACCTATAATCTGATCTTCTGAATGATTCAATCTTACATACCTCAAAGTCTTCTTATGATTTTCTTTAACTTCAAGCTCTTATGTTCTCTCTTCTGTAACTTCACTAATTTCTTCTTGTTCTTCATTTTCTTGATTTACCAGATTGATTTGCACTTGATTTGTAGTCTGAACTTGCTTTGCTTTGTTTGTAATATCATCCTAATCATCAGAGTCATATCCATAGGTTCTCAATGGTGTACCTAAGTCTTCATCAACCTTAACATTTGCACTTTCAACCATTTTCATCAATCTTTTATTATAACACCAGTAGGCCTTGCTTTTAGTAGAATAACCCAGAAAGATACTTTCATCACTCCTAGCATCAAAATTTCCTATGTCTTCATCTGTCTTAATATAACATCTGCTTCCAAATATCTTGAAAGATTTAACAGTAGGCTTTTGACCAGTCCATAGATCAAAAAGAGTCTTACTAGTATCACCTTTGATTTGTACCTAGTTGAGTGTGTACATAGCAGTACTCATAGCTTCTCTCCAATAGATATGAGGAACATTTCCTTCCAACATCATTGTTCTAGCAACATATTCAATTTTTTTTTTCTTCCTTTCCACATCTCCATTTTGTTGAGGGGTCTATGATGTAGATAATTTTATCTTGATTCCATGTTCTTCACAAAAAGAATTAAATTCACCGGAAGTGAATTCATCACCTCTATCTAATCTCAGACATTTAACCTTCAAACTTGTCTTTGTCTCAACCATAGCTTTAAAGATCTTGAACTTTTCCAGTGCTTCAAATTTCTCCCTTAAGAAAGTAACTCATACCATTCTAGAATAGTCATCAATGAGTAACATGAAATACCTATAACCTTGTAAACTTATGACCTTAGAAGGACCACACAGATCAGTATGCACAAGCTCTAACAATTCATTTGAACAATGATTTTTACTATGAAATGAAATCCTAGTTTTCTTTCACAACTGACATTCCTTGCATATTGGATTAGTAGGTTTCACCAACTTAGGTAGATATCTCATAGCCTTAGTGGAACTTATCTTGATAGTATTATCAAAGTTAACATAACACAACCTCCTATTCCACAACCAACTTTCATCAACTTGAGCAATCATACAACTTTTACTAGAATCACTCAAGCGAAAGATATTACCTTTTGTTTTTGTACTTGATGCAATTTCATTTCCAAAAATTAATATTCTGCACTTTTCATCCTTGAACTGAAGATTGTATCCCTTATCAACCATTTGACCAACACTCAAAAGATTATGCTTCAAGCCATCCACACACAAAACATCATCATTATTATGCTTACCATCAAGAGAAATGCATCCTCTTCCACAAATCACACCATCTGTATTATCACAAAATCTCACAACACCACCATCATAATTTTCCAAGCTTATAAAGGGTATGTGCAAGATCAACATGGAAAAAATAGGCCCTTAAGTGGATAAAAATTTAGAAAAATTAGAGTTAGGCAACTTGACGTAAAAATTTGAATAAGTTATCTATATTATTTCAAAAATATGTAAGAATGGAATCTGTAGCAAATTGAATGTAGTTTCTAAACTATTAGGTTTATTCATAAAAAAAAAAATCTATTTAGTGAAATTTTGAAATTTCAATGTAGTAGTACTTAAATTTTAGGGAAAAAATAAGAAGTAGGTGTTTGTCTAACCACCCCAACCACAAAAAAATGATAATATTTTTTTATAATATTTTAGATATAAGTAGAGGACTCATGTCCCGATGTGATGCATATTTTTTTGTAATTTTTTCCAAGTAAATAATTAATTATGAATTTTTATTACAAATTTTAAAAAATATAAAAACTCGTATGTCTGACCACCTTAACTTGGTCAAAACTTCATAAAATTCAATTTTACTTTTTTTAATCCTATAGTATGTGATACATGTTTTGGATTCAAAAAATGTGATACCATTTGAAAGCTATAGATATTTTTCAATCAAACTATCAATTAGGACTTTAGTCATAATTTAAATAGAAAATGAATAATAATTATTTATTAAATTCAAGTAAAGCATAATTTATATTGGTGGAAAGCTGAGAATCTCCTTTAAAAACCCTTTTCATTTCATCAATTTTGGGTAAAAAAAAAGTCGTCAGCCACATGGGCCATCATATCAGCTACATGTCACCACTTTTTAGCCCATCATTATCTTGCACATACCCTAAACTTACATATGTCTCTTTTCATATGATGTGAACATCCACTGTCAATCACCCATTCATACTTTTCTTCAACTCGAGCAGCTAGGGATTTCTCCACATTAGTACAGCCAATAGATTCAGTAGATACAGGATTATTTTCCTTGATAGCAATAAATCCATGTTCATCATCACTTATATTTCCTTTATTAGATTCATCATTTATCATACCTTGATCAGTAGTATAGTAACACTTCTTCTGAAATCTATGCTTGTTATGTTTTGGTTTAGCAGCTCTTTCCAGACACCTTGATGTAAAATGACCTATCTTATTGCAAGAAAAACATTTAAGTAGAAAATTTTCTTCATACTTACATTTTCCTCTCAGTACTCTTTTGGCAATAAGTGTTTCTAGCTCTTCTAGCTCTCTTTCTTCTTTTTCAATCTATCTGATTTCATCCTCATACTTGAATATCTTTCTAGATGAACTCTCACCCAGATCATATCTTTGTCTATCTCTTCTATAAGTAGTAGCCTTAAATGTATATTCAACCTTAGGAAGGGCATCACCAAATTCACTCAACTCAAATGCAGTCAGCTTACCAACCAATGTATCTTTGGTTATGTTTGTTACAGTCTGAAGCTCTTCAATAGCAGTAGCTTTGACTTTGTAAGAATTAGGTAGGGATCTAAGCACTTTAGCAACAATCTCATATTCGTCTATCTTTCCACCAACACATCTAATACCACACACAAGTTCATTCACTCTTTGCATAAAAGTGTTAATGTTCTCATCATCTCCCATTCTCAACCTTTCACATTTCCCTTTCAAACTCTGCAACTTAGTAATATTCACATTAGCATCACCTCCATACAAGGTTTCCATTTTTTTCCAAATCTCATGAGTAGTCTTCAGATCCATAACATTTGTCATCTCAGAATTAGTCAAAGCACTCAACAAGGCTTCCTTAGCCTGGATATTATACTCAACATCACTGATCTCAGCAAAAGTAGTAGGACCATTTTGTGGAATAATATACATATTACTTTTTATGCTCAAGTAGGGTTCACTAATGCATCTCAGATGGTACTCCATTCGAGTCTTCCGCAAAGAATAATTTACTGCATCAAATCTTGGACTATCCTTCTTGTAACTTGCCATCCTGGATCACCTTAAGCTGTTAAACTTCTTCCAAGGAACCTGCTCTCATACCAATTGTTGGCAACACAAGGACAAACAACTAAGAGGGGGGGTGAATTAGTTGTCATAGAAATTCAAAACTTATTCAACTTATTAACCTTATTCTCAGATCTTATTATTAACCATTAAAACATAAATCATCAACACATCAGAAACATACATAAAGCCAATATTTTTTACATGCAAACCCTGTTAGGGGAAAAACCACGGTGGAGGTCAGTCAACAAGATTATACCTTATTGAAAGTATAATGAAAATGAAATATGGGGAACATACATGCATTCAGGCACACTACCTAGAGCTCACTACTCAATTACAAAGGAAGACACACTGTCTTACAAAGAGATTCAGATTAAAGCCATCTGGATTTTGAACTGAGAAAATAGCATTTGCTAATGCCTGATTACAGTTTTAGTTAAGCACATGAACAATTCTCTACTCTTCTGCACACTTCTTCACACTTTTCTCTTCCTTCAAATGATTTGAAAAATATTCACACACACATAAGCATATCCTTTCACACTTTTCACACCAATTCAAATAAGCAATCACTCTTATATATATCTGCAACAAGAAATTTCATCCCTTCATGTCAGCCTCAACAAAAATAATAAAATGAATATAAACTGTTAGCCCAAAACATTAAATATTATCAATGTGAATCAACCAAGGTCATCCACAACTTAGTGAGGACCTAAAACATCTCCAACATGAAAACACTTCAATTAATTTCTCCTCGAAGATCCACAACATTCTACAAATACTAAGTCAGCCAAGAGCAAGAAAAACATGAACCTGCAAGAGAAAATCACCAACCGCGAGCACAACGATCAATGCAGGTGTGCAACAAAGATAGACCATGATATAGAAACATCCACAAGCATCATGAATCACAAGAGAAGCATCCACAACAACTGTACTAACTAAAATAGCATCATCTTCAATCAGGAACACCAACTGAAGAAATAAAAAATCCATTAGAATGAAAATCTTCACATGGATCTCTGAAACTTGATGTGGATAAACTAGATACACTCATCAATGAACCCTTTATTCCACAACCTCTTATCAACAACATACACAAATAACTAACATATTGAATTTCACTTCACCACTGACAACCTGCAACTCATTTAATACAATTTTCTCAATATCCTCAACATATATAGCTTCAAATGAGTTAATGCTAATAGTGTTGACATCAATGACAACCACATATCAACAACATAACCAATTATCCAACATGAATGACATAATATATATATATATATATATATATATATATATATATATGTATATATATATGTGTATATATATGTGTATATACATTTATATATATATGTATATGTATATATATATACATATATATAAGCTTCGGTTATATTTTTTGCATTGGTTTGCTACTGTGCATTTTTTTGTGTTTTCTGCAATCAACAATGCATTGATGTTATACAATCTATGTTTGATTCCATTATGCATTGTTGATTATTGTTCTCTAGCTTAGGCTATATTGTGCTATTTTCGATAAGGTGTTGTTGAAGAGGCTATAGTATTTCAATTTTTGATAGGGTGTTGTTGAAAACCCTAGTTTCTTTCAATTTTTTGTTATGTTTCCATTAAGAAAAGTGTATATTTTAATATTAATATATATGGGTATGTGTAGGATCATGATGGGCCAAAAAGTGCCAATATGATGGGTATGTGGCTGACAACTATTGTTTTACCCAAAATTGATGAAACGAAAAGGGTTTTTAAAGGAGATTCTCAGCTTTCCACCAATATAAATTATGCTTTATTTTGAATTTAATAAGTAATTATTATTCATTTTCTATTCAAATTACGACTAAAGTCTTGATAGGCTGATTGATAAACATCTATAGCTTTCAAATGGTATCATATTTTTGGAATCCAAAACATATGTCACACTTTATGCTTCACATACTATAGGATTAAAAAAAGAAAAAATGAATTTCATGAAGTTTTGACAAAGTTAAGGTGGTCAGAGATATGAGGTTTTATATTTTTTTAAAAGTTGCAATCAAAAATTCATAATTAATTATTTACTTGGAAAAATATTATAAAAAAATATGCATCACATCGGGGCATTAGTCTTCTACTTATATCTAAAATCTTATAAAAAAATATTATCATTTTTTTGTGGTTAGGGTGGTCAAACAGACACCTACTTATTTTTTCCCTAAAATTTAAGTACCATGCATTGAAATTTCAAATTTTCACCAAATAGATTTTTTTTAAACAAACCTAGTAGTTTAGAAACTACATTCAATTTGCTGCAGATTCTATTCTTACATATTTTTGAAATAATATAGATAACTTATTCAAATTTTTACGTCAAGTTGCCTAACTTTGATTTTTCTAAATTTTTTGCCACTTAAGGGCTTATTTTTTCCATGATGATCCCGCACATACCCATATGTATATATATGTGTGTGTATATATATATGTATATATATGTACATATATACATATATTTATATAGATGTCAATTTTCTGTCAGTTTCTCTTTATCACTTGCGTTTTGTGGCTATGTTGGAAATGAAATAAAATTGTTGATGTTATGCAGTTTTTGTCGATTGTTATTGTCTAGCTCGGCCTATATTGTATCATTTTTTATAAGGTTCTGCTCAAAATGCTTTATTGTTTCAATTTTCGATAAGGTGTTGTGGATAAAAGACAATATTAATTGTTAAAATAAATATTGTTTTGTTTATGGTTGCATTATGTGGCTATCATTTTGTATGGGTTTTGTGGCTACAGTTTTGTGGGTTTCTCCATCTGGGTCACTATTGAAACCAATGTTGTTTGATTTATGACTTATGTTTTGTGGTTATGGCTGGAACATAATAAAATAGTTAATGTTGTACACTCTATGTTTCGTTACATTAGTTATTGTTGATTTTTTTTTGTCTTAGGCCATATTGTTTCATTTTTGATAAGGTGTTGAAAAGGGTATATTGTTTCAATTTTTGATAAGGTTCTGTTTAGAAAAAAGTATATTTTTGGATGGGTTTGTCACTATTAATTTTTGAGGAGGTACTATTGAGAAGGCTATATTGCTTCAATTTTTGATAAAGTTTTGTTGAGAAATGAGTATAATTTTACTTTGGTTTGTTACTATGAATCTTTGTGGGTTCCTCTTTATATATATATATGGGCGGGTGCATGAAGTTGGTCATACTTTTGTGGCAATTTTTTTTTGAAAAGAGATAATGCGAGTGAGTTATAACGTGCTCGCGTTATGTGATTTTAAAAGAAAAAAAAAGGTGAAGTTGGTCACACTTTTGTGGCCAAAAACCCTCACTTTCACGCTCGCGTTCTAGGAGGAAGGATTTCTTAAAATTTCATCAACAACAATTGGTTTTTATTTGCAAATATGAGCCATGACGATGAAGAGATGCGGGAGGTAATTATTGTTTGCTATTTGTTTTGAATTTGTTAGTTTGAAATTTATTTTGTTTGTTTTAGGTTAGATTTGATTGTATTTTTTAAAAATTTATAGGAAATCTTGCAAATCCTCAACAAGAATGGTGCAGTCCGAGCACCTAGGTAATCAGGAACTTTTGAAGAGACTTTTTGTCTTGGTTGAGCCTTCATGGATTTTTTTTTTTGTGTTGGTTGATGTTTTTTCAATAAAGGTCATGTTTACCATAGGTGAGGAATAGCAAGTTTTAGTATAATGTTGAAGTTTGGCAATTTTTTCAATTGTTGGCAATTTTTGCAAAATAAGTCTCTTTTTGAGTTTGAGCAGCCAAAAGGTTCCCATTTGGAGAATAAATATTTGAGAAGCATATATAAAGGTTGCCTCGACCTTTGTGCAAGGTTGGAAGTTCATTTGTATGGTCTATTTTGTTGGAAGTTGAAAAAAATAGTGTTTTGAGTGTTCTTTTTCTAATTTTTGCTTCTAAAATGTGCTAAAATGGATTGAATCTGCTACTGTTAGAGTTGTAGGATGTAGTATAGGTTTTTTACAAGATTTTTGAGTCATTTTTTAGCTTTGTGAATTCATTTTTCATCGTTGTTTGTAATTAATTTGAAATCAGCCTGTTGTTGGCCTTAACCAGGCAGTTTTGAGAAAATGGAGGTTTAGAGCACCTTCCCACCGGAAAAATTGTACAACCTTTTTTTGAAATGTGCCTAGACTCCATTCCTATACATATGGTAGAAATTAGGAGTTGTGTGGTTGCAGGAGTTGCTAGCAAAATGATGCCCTAGGCGAGCCAGTGCAGGTCCGGCTAGGGAAGACAGTGAGAAAAAGTCACATAACTTGCAGGGGAAATGAGATTTTTGAGAAATTATTTTTTGTGAATTTTCTTGAGGGTCTTAGCTATGCTTAGAGGTTAGGAGGAGGGTCTAATAAGTCGTTTGGAGGGAGAACTCTTTGACAGTCTGAAATCAGCCTGTGAAAGCTTAGAAACCCTAGCTTTTTGTCCATTTCTGTGTTTGAGCAGTGTACGGGCAGTGCTATTCTAAAACCCAGAAAAATCTTCAAGGTGTGGACATAAGAATCAACATTCCCAAGAAAATAACCTAGGTCATTTGGTGGGTTTAGGATAAAATTGCATTTTATCACTATTTAGAGGCCTAATTGGGGGCTCAAGGCTTGTAGCTTTTTCAAACCCTAGGAAGGAATTTGTGGAAGTGATGGTTAAAGGGAGTCTTGAGGAGGTAAAAGAACCCTAGAAAGAGACCTTTGAAGATTTTTAAATGTGAAACACCTCTGCAAGTTATCAAGTTGTATGAGGAGAGAATTTGGTCTTTAAAGAAGAGTAAGGGCCAATGGAGAATATGTGGCGAAGCACCAAGGTTGGCTTGGTGGTTGGAGTTTGTGATAGAAGAGGGGTTGGTCATACAAACCAGGGGCACCTAGTCATGAGTAGGGACCTATAGGTTAGATTGGTGAAGCAAAACACCAAGGAGTTCTTACAAGGAAAGGCTTAGAGCAGGAATTAGTGATTGATTCCTCCAACCCCTTTCCCTATCAGATTGGTATCAGAGCAGTGAAAGATTTGGGAAGCATCTTATATGTCAGAGGTTGAGTCAACTGATACTACCATCATGGTGAAAAATGCACAATTGTCCAAGATGGTTGAAGAGCAGGAAGAAGACAATAAATAATTGAGGGAAAGAATAGCCCAACTTGAGGCAGCAGTGAGGAGTGCACAGTTTGAGGGAAGAATACCAAAAGAAGAAGAGGTTGCAGAGGAAGATAAGACCCCTGAACCTGACCCTATTTTGAAGGAGGAGACTTTCTTGAAGGCATTGAAAGCTTTGAGTGGGAAAGCACTTGAAGGTATACCACTTTTTAGTGGAAAGATGGAAGCAGCCTAGTCATGGATTGGATAGAAGGTATGGAAAATCACTTTGAATGTGATGGAATCACTGAAGCTCATAAGGTGAAGGTTGCTAAGTCAAGATTGAGAGGATCAGCCTTGACATGGTGGAAGTTCATTCAGACAGAAAAGGAAAAAGAAGGAAAACATCATATATCAACTTGGAAAGGAATGGTTGTTAAGGTAAAGGAAGCCTACATGCCAGATGAGTATGAGATTCAATTGCACAAGAAGAGGCAAAGTTTAAGGCAGAAAGACCAAGATGTAAACACTTATACTGAGGAGTTTCAAAAGCTTTGTATGAGGTCTAATGTGATAGAGGATGAAAGTCTCAAAGTGTCTAGGTAGCTTAATGGCTTGAAATGGAACATTCAAGAGGAGATGGCCCTACTAAGTCCCAAGACAGTACACCAATTTTATCAGTTGGCTATCAAGATTGAGGAAAGGAACAAGAGGAAGCAAGATCAGGCTTCTAAGGGTAGAGGCAAAGGCAGAGATCAAAGGGATCAAAGAGGACATCGTGGTGGCTACCAAGGTAGAGGCAATGACCAAAGAAACCAAGGAGAATCTAAACTCATAGAGCATGGATGTGAAACATCTTTAAGAGGAGGATACAACAGGGGTAGAGGACCTCAAGGAGGTTCAAATAGAGGAAGAGGAGTAGGTAGATGCAATTCTTATTTTGCAAACATGAAGTGTTGTCATTGTAATCAAATAGGTCACCCTGCTTATAGATTCCCGAAGAAAGCTTCCTCATCAAGCAATGAAAAGAGAGTGGCTTATGCACAAGAGGACACCATGAGTCCTAAGGCATCTAAGATTAGTCATATAGAATCTGAGGTAGGAGAGAATCTGATGTTTAACAGAGTTATGATCAGGCAGCCAGTCAAAGAGGAACCTAAACAAAGAAGAGCTCTTTTTAGAGTAAGGTGCAAGATACTTGGAAAAGTGTGCAAGGTCATAGTAGATTCAGGTTCAACAGATAATATAATCTCAGAAGAGGCAGTAACTAAACTAAAATTGGAGAAGGTACCTCACAATAACCCCTACAAGGTCACATGGCTGAATAAAGGGCAGAGTGTTTTAGTTAATGAGCAAGTAACGGTGGAATTTTCAATTGGAGGATATAAAGATAAGTTAGTTTGTGATGTATTACCCATGGATGCATGCCATCTACTACTGGGAAGACCATGGCAATATGACAGAAGTGCTATTTATGATGGGAAAGAGAATACTATTTCATTCAAAAAGGATGGAAGAACCTTCAAGCTGCAGTCACTATCAGAAGAAGAAGAGGGACAGTCAAAGGCACCTAACATCATGTTGAGCAGTGGTAAGGAGTTCCTTAAGGACCTACACCAGGGGAATGAAGGATATGTGGTTGTGTTGCAATCTAAAGAAGAAGACAAGGCTGAAAAGACAATCTTACCAGAAGCAGTCCAAAGGTTGCTTGATAAGTACAAGAGCATAGTTAGTGATGGTACACCTACAACTTTACCACCAAAGAGAGCCATAAGTCATCAAATTGACTTCATACCTGGAGCCTCATTTCCTAACAAAGCAGCATACAAACTTACACTAGAGTAGAACCTAGAGGTAGCTAGGAAAGTGCAAGAATTGTTGGATCAAGGATTGATTCAAAAGAGCATCATCCCTTTTGCAGTGCCAGTGGTTTTAGCAACCAAGAAAGGAGGTAAGTGGAGACTTTGTACTGATTCTAGGGAAATAAATAGGATCAACATTAGGTATAGGTTTCCTATTCCTAGAATTGAAGACTTGATGAATTGTCTTGGAGGTGCTCAGTTCTTCACAGAGTTGGATCTCAAGAGTGGATACCATCAAATCAGAATTAAGGATGGTGATGAGTGGAAGACAACTTTTAAGACAAATGATGGGTTATATGAGTGGAAAGTGATGCCATTTGGCCTCTCAAATGCCCCTAGTACATTCATGAGACTCATGAATAAAGTACTTAAGGATTTCACAGGGATATTTGTGGTAGTGTATCTTGATGATATACTCATCTTTAGCAAGACAACAAAAGAACATTTGAAGCATGTGGAGATGGTTCTTAAAAGGTTGCAAGAGGAGAAGTTGGCAATCAACCTTGAGAAATGTGAGTTCTTCAAGCAAGAGCTTGTTTACTTGGGTTTTGTAGTATCCAAAGGCTCATTAAAGATGGATCCAAGCAAGGTGGAAGCCATCCTAAACTGGCCTACACCAACCATAGCAACAGAGGTAAGGAGTTTCCATGGATTGGCCCAATTTTATAGGAAATTTATAAGGAACTTTAGTGGTGTATGTGCACTAGTCCTAGATACAATCAAGGGTGGTATGAAAACAAAGTTTAAGTGTACTCAAGAGGCTGATAAAGGGTTTGAGAAACTAAAACAAGAAGTGGCAACTCAACCTATTCTATTATTGCCTAGTTTTGACAAGTTGTTCACAGTTGAGTGTGATGCAAGTGGAGTAGCAGTAGGAGTACTTACTTAGTCAAGAAGGTAGGCCTATGGCCTTCTTTAGTGAGAAGCTCAATGAAGCCAAGAAAAAGTACTCTACCTATGATCTAGAGTTATATGCTTTAGTCCAGTCCCTTAGGAAGTGGAGGCATTATTTGTTACCCAAAGAGTTTGTGGTCTTTACTGATAACTAGGCACTTAGTTATATCAACACCCAAGAAAAGTTAAGTAATAGGAATTTGAAATGGATGGAATACATCCAAGCCTTCACATTCACTATCAAGCACAAGAAGGGACAAATGAACAAGGTTGCAGATGCATCAAGCAGAAGGTTGTTGACAGTGCAGGAGATACAGCTAAAGAGCATTGGATTAGAGAGTTTCAAAGACCTCTATGGTGAAGATGAAGACTTCTCAGAAGCTTACAAGGTATGTTCTGATTTTGAGAATCATTTTCATAGCCAATATTCAGAGTATACATTGCAAAATGGACTGTTATTTAAGGGTAATCAGTTATGTGTTCCAAGAGGGTCAATGAGGGAAAATCTGATTCAAGAAAAGCATAATGGTAGTCTTAGTGGACATTTTGGCATCAATAAGACTTTAGAACTAGTGCAAAGGTTATATTACTAGCCTAAGTTGGCAAGAGATGTTAGAAGGTATGTGGAACAACGTGTTGTGTGCATGAAAGCTAAGGGAGGAGCTAGTAATGCTGGTTTATATCAACCCCTACCCATTCCTAACAGACCATGGGAGAGTGTGAGCATGGATTTTGTGGTAGGCCTTCCTAAGACCAAGACTGGTTTTGACAGTGTTTATGTAGTGGTAGACAGATTTAGCAAGATGAGTCATTTTATTCCCTACAAAACTACTCATGATGCCAGCTACATAGCTCATCTTTTCTTCAAGGAGGTTGTAAGGATCCATGGGCTACCTCTAAGCATTGTTTCAGACAGAGATGTGAAGTTCATGAGTCACTTTTGGAAGACTCTATGGAGCAGATTAGGTACAAATCTATCTTTTGGATCAGCTTACCATCCCTAGACCGATGGTCAAACAGAGGTGGTTAACAGAGTGTTGGGTAATATTTTAAGGTGTCTAACCAAGGAGTATGGATAGACATGGGATATGGTTATCTCCCAAGCTGAGTATGCTTATAATGATAGTGTCAATAGAACTACAGGGAAAAGTCTTTTTAAGGTTGTGTATGGGATGCACCCAAGAGGCATTTGTGAGCTCAGAGACCTTGGATCTATGGAACAAAGGAGTGGACATGTAGAGGACTTCACTCAAACCATGAAAGAGATTCAGGAGCAGGTCAAGAAAACAGTCACAGCAGCAACCCAAAAGTTGAAGGAGAAAGTTGATTTGTCAAGGAAGGATGTACAATTTGCAGTAGGGAACTATGTCATGGTCCACCTTAACAAATCCAAATTGTAGAAGGGAATGTCAACCAAAATATAGATGAAAAGAGTGGGACCATGCAAGGTGTTAGCCAAGTATGGACAAAATGCTTACAAGGTGGAATTACCAACAGACCTAGGCATATCTCCAATGTTTAATGTGGCTGATCTGATCAAGTATAAGGGGACAGTCACTGACATGGATCAAAATAGCAGGGAGATATTCAAGGATGTCAGCAACATGACACTACCAACGCCAGACAAGCTACAAGCAGAGAAGATCTTGGAGTTAAGAGTGAAGAAGGCTACAAGGCACAAGGTGTACATGGAGCATCTTGTCAAATGGAAGAACAAGCATGAATCTGAAGCTACTTAGGTAGAGGAAGCTGACTTTAAGAAGCAAGGCATTGATTTATCATTGCTCTCTCCTCCCATTCCTTGATCTTTGTGCAGAGAGGGGGAGAATTGTGCAAGAGCACCTAGGTAATCAGGAACTTTTGAAGAGACTTTTTGTCTTGGTTGAGCCTTCATGGATTTTTTTTTGTGTTGGTTGATGTTTTTTCAATAAATTTCATGTTGACCATAGGTGAGGAATAGCAAGTTTTAGTCTAATGTTGAAGTTTGGCAATTTTTGCAATTGTTGGCATTTTTTGCAAAATAAGGCTCTTTTTGAGTTTGAACAGCCAAAAGGTGCCCATTTGGAGAATAACTATTTGAGAAGCATATTTAAAGGTTGCCTCGACCTTTGTGCAAGGTTGGAAGTTGAAAAAAATAGTGTTTTGAGTGTTCTTTTTTTGATTTTTGCTTCTAAAATGTGCTAAAATGGATTGAATCTGCTACTGTTAGAGTTGTAGGATGTATTATAGGTTGTTTACAAGCTTTGTGAGTCATTTTTTAGCTTTTTCAATTCATTTTTCATCGTTGTTTGTAATTAATTTGAAATCAGCCTGTTGTTAGCCTCAACCAGGCAGTTTTGAGAAAATGGAGGTTTAGAGCACCTTCCCACCGTACAAATTGTATGACCTTTTTGGGAAATGTGCCTAGAATTCATGCCTGTACATATGGTAGAAATTAGGAGTTGTGTGGTTGCAGGAGTTGCTAGCAAAATGATGCCCTAGGCGAGTCAGTGCAGGTCCGGCTAGGGAAGACAGTGAGAAAAAGTCACATAACTTGCAGGGGAAATGAGATTTTTGAGAAATTAATTTTTGTGAATTTTCTTGAGGGTCTTAGCTATGCTTGGAAGTCAGGAGGAGGTTCTAACAAGTCATTTGGAGGGAGAACTCTTTGGCAGTCTGAAATCAGCCTGTGAAAGCTTAGAAACCCTAGCTTTTTGTCCATTTCTGTGTTTGAGCAGTGTACGGGTAGTGTTGTTCTAAAACCCTAAAAATCTTCAAGGTGTGGACATGAGAACCACCATTCCCAAGCAAAGAACCCAGTTCATTTGGTGGGTTTAGGATAAAATTGCATTTTATCACTGTTTAGAGGCCTAATTAGGGGCTCAAGGCTTGTAGCCTTTTCAAAACCTAGGAAGGAATTTGTGGAAGCGATGGTTAAAGGGAGTCTTGAGGAGGTACAAGAACCCTAGAAAGAGACCTTTGAAGCTTTTTAAATGTGAAACACCTCTGCAAGTTATCAAGTTGTATGAGGAGAGAATTTGGTCTTTAAAGAAGAGTAAGGGTCAATGGAGAATATGTGGCGAAGCACCAAGGTTGGCTTGGTGGTTGGAGTTTGTGATAGAAGAGGGGTTGGTCAGACAAACCAGGGGCACCTAGTCATGAGTAGGGACCTATAGGATAGATTGGTGAAGCAAAACACCAAGAAGGTCTTACAAGGAAATGCCTAGAGCAGGAATCAGTGATTGATTCCTCCAACCCCTTTCCCTATCAAAGAAGAGGAGGAAAATCCTCAATAGAAAAATCCTCAACAAAATCAACCTCAACAACAAAATAAACCTCCCCCACCATTCTCTCAATACCCTCCTGGAACTCAAGAAAATTTGAGTGAAATTGAGAACAATAGAAAACAACTTGAGGATCTTATTAGTAGGTTGAGTGATCCAAATGCTTCAACCACAAAAAGAATGCTTCTAGAAAATTCATTAAAAGATATGTTCAAAAAATATAGATGCAATCACCCAACAAATATCTGGATGGCAAGATAGGAGGCAGACATCCAAGACATATTATATGCAAATAAATTATCATATAAACAAGTAAAAGATTTAAAAATTACTAAAGGTCATTTGTGCTCTCTATTCACTGACCCTAAAACAAGTTAAAATCTTACCCTCAATGCAAAGAGGTTTCCTATTCATTGGTGCCACCACCAAGAGATTAAGAATCATTTTTATGAAAGATGGTATATGGTCTTTGATTACCCACCATGAAATAATTGTGAAGTCCCCCAATATTTTCTTAGGAAACTATATAGTGAGTTTGTATTGAACCAAATCCAAAATTATTTTGATATGAGGGAGTTCCAAGGGAGAGGTGGGGGGTTAGCTAAGGATAGGCCTGATGCACATCCAAATCCTACGTGACAAGGGAGATTACCTCTTGCTAGGCCGCCTCGTGAGCAGATTGTGATGCCTGTCACTGCGAAGGAGAGTGACGACATAGAGACATTGCAGGCAATCAAAACTTTGACCTGGAGTGTCATCCATCACACTAGCCCTATTGTACAGTGCCATCCAAGGGAGTCTTCAGGTAGTGGCCTTCGAACCCGTGTGTGTCAATCTTGCGGGGCGCGTTGTTCATATGATCCTACCGGCACTCAGGAGGGTGCTACGCAGGATCCATATGATACTACGTAGCTCGATTCGTATGCATCTACAAGGATGGAGAGGACGAATGAAATTTTGCATGATGCATATGGCATTGACACTCAGGTAAAATTCAGCATGTTCTTTGAATTTAATTTATTAAATTTTGATTGTGAAATGCAATATTAACTAATTTAGTTTTATTATTTTAATAAAATTGCAGGGTCACAGTGTAGAGACTGGATACACCAGTCATCCACCTACTTATTTTTGCAGTACACCTATCAGTGGGGTATGTAACTAGTAAACAATTATAAATTTATTACATGTTAATAGCATTGTTTTACGAATGGTATTTTAATATGTGATTTGGGATGTTGAACAGGGTAATGTTGGAGGTTTCAAGGAAACACCTCCTAGTGCCAATAGATTTGATCAAATGTTCACAGAGGTAATATAGAATAAAGAGAACTTAACTAATGAATTCTAAGTTTAATAATAGATTTGTGTAGTTTATATTCATATTGTTCGTTACATTGCATTACACATCATTCAAACTCAAAGCATTACTTCAAATTTGATAACTAATAATCAGAAATATATAGTTTAAAACTTGTACTCAAAATTTTGTTCATTAGATCTCATACATTATAAGTCATCACGTGGATCGCTATTGTAACTTTTTTGTGATTGAATAATTTTTTATTTCATTTTCAGATGTTGGTGACAAAAACACAGCCAAACGTTATGAGGGCAATGGATATTGGTGTTTCCTCTGCTATACAATCCTCGATGGCTCTAATAGGGGACGTATGAGGCAAATTACTAAATTTCAATTTACATTCGTTGTTATAGATGAACTAGTTCTAGTGAAAAATCAAACCATTATTGATTCATAGTTTAATTCCTATTTGGATGGTTTATACAGGGCTTGAGCATGCCTCAACATCGGCGTGCAAATATTTCCATCAAGGAGAGTGATTGTGAGATGGCTGTAAGTGATTATTTTGTTAAATATATCAATTTTTATAATGTAATTTCTATATAGTAATGTCTTTACTTCTTATTGTAAAAGTTAAAACTTCACCAAGAGCTGAACACTAGGAGGAGTAGCAAGAGCACTCCTCGGGCACAGTAGAAATGGGTGACAAACTTATTGCCATCGGATCACTAAGCAAAGGGAAATAAAATTGTATTTGAACTAGAGCATGGAGAGAAATGAATTTTGAATGCAAAGCTCTTTGTTGTATGCCTACATGGCAATTTTGTAAATATTTTGTATTAGATATATTTGACATTGTATGCCTATACATGGAATTCTCATAAGCCTATATGGCTATTTTGTAACTATATTTTATACTTATATCGACATATATTGATGTATGCGTACATGGCTATTTGCTTTTAATACAAATATTTTTTTATCAATGGTGTCCATTTTTGCATTATAAATTCATGGTTCAATAGATATGAGTTACATGTATTCAAGTGTATACTTTACAGCTTACACAAATATACTTTTTGACTTACGTGTGAACATCGAAAAGTGTGAAATTTTTTGTGTGTGGAAATCAAACGTAAGCCAATTTTGCAATTCTCAGTTCTTTCATACTTGATCTTATGGACTTATTCCTTCCTAGCACATATTGTGAATATTTCTCATTTGGTGCAGAAGACAAATTTCTCATTTTTGAACCACTCATAGCAAAGAGATTCACAATAAGACTTTAGCATTGGAACACTACTCCATAGTTCTCTTGTATAGACCATAAAGGATTGAAAATTCTTAATTTGATGCAATGATAGTCCTGAGATGAGAATTTATATAACCATGCCTATTTTGAAACTTTGCATCTAATACTGCATCAACAAGAACTTAAGAAGTGTTGCATAAGAGTGTTAGGTTTGATAAGCCTTCTCTTCCCAAAGGGAGGAGAGCTTGCATCTTGAATTTTGAACAAAATTTTAAGAAGCAAATATTTTACCTAAAAGATTCAAACCTAGATGACATATTTGGCTAAGTCTATCTTGAAAATTATCAATGCGTTCAAACTCTAAAAGAGATTCTCCCTGAAAAGAAAACTTTACCCTTTTTCCCAAGGAAAGAAATTGCAACAAGTTGCATGATTTATCTTATTTCTTTCTCACAGTACCTAGTCAATTATTCATGGCTCGGGATAGTTCCGTTCCAAGGAAAGGACACCAAAAAAATCATTGAGATTCTTCTACGATCTGCAAGAAAAAGGTTTCGGTTCTTTCACAATGTAAATAATTATGTAACACTATTTTCTTGTTTGCCTTCCACATAGAAAAGTGTTCACACTTTTCAGATTGATCAATGATCAATAATGGCTGATTGTAAACACTTGATATTTTTATGTTTGAACTTTAATTTATAATTTTGTATCATGACATTCAAGTATCACTAATATTTTAATATTTGATTATGAAAGTGGTGGTGTATTTTTGCTATGTTATTTGACTATTAATATGGTGGTGTATTATGAACTTGATTACTGCTGCAAATATGTATATATTTCTGATTTTTATATGTTTTGGTATTACCGAACCCAAAATGAACCCAACCCCCAAAAATATTTCCCAAACCGGTGAACCAGATTCTCGAACCCGAACCCAAACCCAAAACCGAACCGGTAACTTAGTAAAAAATACATTTTTGTAGTTTATATTCATAACATTGATTACATTGCATTGCACATCTTTCAAACTCAAAGCATTGCTTCAAATTTCATAACTAATAACTAGATGCTAATAGATGGAAAAATTTCAATTACAATATAGTTTTTACAAAGTCAACCTAAGCAGTTATGCAATTACTTCACATTGCATAACTAATAACTAGGAGCAGCTACCAATTGTATTTGGTTGTAATGGCATTCTATGAGACCACATTTCTTTGAGGAATTTTTTCAAATAGTTCACTGCCTTGTCTATACTACCACATTTTTCATACATTTCTACCAAAGCATTTTGTCAAATAGTTCAAGTGTTTCCTTGTTGCTATGGATGAAAGCCTAAAACAAGTATTTTCGAACAAGCTATGGATGCTTGGAAAAAATCTATCAAAAGCATAATAGTAAGCAATATCATAGACAAGGTAGTGAACTCTTTGAAAAAATGCCTCAAAGAAATGAAGTCTCATGACCTGATGGAATGCCATGACAATCAAATGCTTTTGATTGTCATGGCATTCCATCACCATGAGACCTCATTTCTTTGAGGAATTTTTTCAAAGAGTTCACTGCCTTGTGTATGCTAACACATTTTTCATACATGTCTATCAAAGCATTTTATCAAACAGCCATTACCTTTACCATGGCTAAAAAAGCCTAAAAGGTGCTTTCAATAAGCTATGGATGCTTAGAAAAAATCTATCATAGCATAATAGTAAGCAACATCATAGACAAGGGAATGAACTGTTGAAAAAATGCCTCAAAGAAATGTGGTCTCATGGTGGTGGAATGCCATGACAAGAAAATTGTTGTGGATTGTCATGGCATTCCATCACATGAGACCACATTTCTTTGAGGCATTTTTCAAATAGTTCATGCCTTATCTATGCTACTACATTTATCATACATAAGCCAGCATTTTATCAAATAGTTCACTTCCTTGTTGCTATGGCTAAAATCCTAAAATAGGTGCTTCCAAAAAAGCTATGGATGCTTGGAAAAAATCTATCAAAGCATACTATTAATCATAGCATAGAAAGGCAGCAAAATGTTTAGGTCTCGAAGAATGTGGTATTGTGCGATGGCCCCATGCAACCATAGCACTTGTCATGGCATTCATGCCATTCCATCATGAAACCACATTTCTTTTGAGGCATTTTTTCAAAGAGTTCACTGCCTTGTCTATGCTAACACATTTTTCATACATGTTTATCAAAGCATTTTATCAAACAATTCATTGCCTTCCTGCTATGGCTAAAAGCCTAAAATAGGTGCTTTCAAACAAGCTATGGATGCTTGGAAAAAATATATCAAAGAATAATAGTAAGCAACAAGCTGATGCAATACAAATATTTCCAAACCACTCAACAACTCACGGCACTCTTGTCCCAAACTCATCTTGGAGAAGATCAAATAAAATTTCAACATTTCATCAGAAATCTAATTTTCATCCACTCAAATTTTCTTATCATTCATCATTCATCCTTCCACAAATTTGTATTCCAATTGACTCATTCAAAGCAAAAAGCCATTTTAGAAAACTTTGATTCAATCAATTAGATCAACATGCATTTCAAAAACACCATTTTCAACAAGGCACTCTTCCATTTAATCAATTCATTCAACTTTTCCCAAATAGTCAATCCATCATTACAATTGGCTTTCATACTTTTACTAGACTATCAATCACTGTGAACATCATTATTATAACTGATACAAATCAGGAACTTGCTCTCTTAACTTTTTTTTGACTGGACTTACAATTTCATGGATTATTTTACACCAAGTCTCCACAGTGTCCAACTGTCAAAACAACATATATCACTTCTAAACCCTGTCTAAGAATCCATACGTCTCTGACACCATCACTTAGACAACATTATCCCAAAATCAACTCACCGATCACTATTAGGTCAGACTTCTATTCTCTGAGCAGTCAAGGCACTATTTCTCAATGAGACATTCATGCCCTAAATCGGGTAAACCAAACACACTAGTTTCAAAACCCAAGATCCAAAACACTTTTAGAGGCCTCTTAATGCCCATGTCCTCATATCTAAAACTCAGAATAATTTATATTGAAGAAATAAGCAGTTTTTAGTCTGAACGATGTAAAAAAGGCTACTTAAATAGGCCTGATTTTCAAAGAAGACCCCCTTCAAACATTCCCAAAACACTTAAAACCTCAAAAAAGTCATTATACATAACACAAAAATCCTAATTTATCCATTTTCATGGATTAAAAGACTCCTTTTGACAGTATATTGACAAACCCTTGTTTATAGGGTGAAAAACTCAAAAATCAATGAGGGTTTCTTGTATAGGCTACATGAAAACCTCAAAACCTCCAGACAACCATTGGAACATGTCAAAATACATATAAAAAGGCATTTGGAAACATTTTCTAACCCATGCACTTGTTCTTTCTCCACTGTCATGCTGGAAACTGTTCATTTTGACTGGAAAACTCAGAATTTCCTACGTAGCAGCAACTCCTTCAAGGTATTCTTGCTTTTTCCTCCACTCACAAACATCAAAACATAACAAATAACCTATCCCTAACCTACTCCACCAATCTACCTGACCTACATTGGTGGAGTAGTGTGGAAATTCCTTAAAAGACTCTCAAAACTCAATGCATAGGATTTCAGACCGAGCCATAAGAAGAATGCTCAAACAAACATTAAATTTATTGGATTCCTTCCCAAATGGATGCAAACATATGGTGATTCCCCAACCTACTAGAAACAATCTAAATTTGAACGCTAAACTCTTGCACAGTCCGTACAAGTTAAGAAACAACTAAAAAACATAGAAAATAAGCTAAAATAGGGAACTCTTTGTTAATTTAATTCTTCCAGAATACAATGATCTCTTTGCTCAGCCTTTACAATGCTTTTAAAGAAGTTTCCAACCATCAAATACCTATTCATCTTCCTTGAATGACCTATGACTCGTCCTCTTCCTTGATTTTCTTGATTTTCTTGTTTTGTCTCTTCACATTCATTTTTTTCTCTCTTTTACATATTTAGCATTTTGACAATATTACACTTTGTGCTTTTTCATGCCTTGATTACATTTAATTTTGGCATTACATGGAATTAAATAAAATTTTGACAACTTAGCCTTTTGAAGGCATTACATGACCTAGGTGCTCCTGCACCACAAGCTATGGTCTCATTATTTTTTTTCACATCAACGTGATTTGATTCACATTTTTTTCACGTGAAAATTAGCGTGAACAAGCTATTAAGCTGCCACTTCGAAAACCAATGTAACAATGATACAAAATAATGTTTGAGACTACAAGAAGGCATGAAAATAGCTAGTGTACTAAACAAATTCTTATGATTTATAAATAATGTTGATAACTCTACTCAGTTGGCTTCTTTTTTTAAAATAATACAAATTGAACCCTAGCATCAATAGACTCTGTAAACCAAGCTACCGCAATTCAGGTTACATCAGGCCCATATCACCGAGACACAACCTGAACAATAGGAGGAATGGCCTAATTCAACATACTACACTCAAACCCTTAAGGGATCTATCTAGTTGAACGTAGCTCAGAGTGATTCTGTGTGTTTGCATGAGAAAGAGGACCATGCATAGCATAAACATGCCTACTTGGATGTGTTGGAATAGTCTGTTTTGTCACATGAGTTGCAGAACAAAAATTGCACCACCTTGTAACTTTCCACTGCTTGCATTTGACACTTTTTCTATCAACTAAAAGTTGAACACACGGGAAAACCACTTTGAGATAACGAAAACTGAGAGAGGTTATTGTAGAGGGGCCCAACACGATCCCATAAGATCAGATAAGAATTTTCTAAGCATCATAGTGTCTGAGTAAACTCATGTTGAAGTTTGTAGCCATTTTTCCCTTTGGACCCTTAAGGGATAGATCTGGTTGAACGTAGCTCAGAGTGATTCTGCGTGTTTGAGTGTGAAAGAAGACCATACCTAGCATAAAAATGCCTATTTGAATGCATTGGAATAATCTGTTTGGTCACATGAGTTGTAGAATGAAAATTGCACCACCTTGCAACTTTCCACTACTTGCATTTGACACTTTTTCCATCAATTGAAAACTGGACACCACAGGAAAACCACTCCTAGATAATGAAAACAAAAGAGGCTATTGTATAGGGGCCCAACACAATCTCTTAGGATTAGACAAGAAGTTTATAAGCATCACGGTGTCTGAGTAACCTCATGCTAAAGTTTGCAGCCATTTTCTCCTTTGGACCCTTAAGGGATCGATCTAGTTGAACATAGCTCAGAGTGATTCTGCGTGTTTGGGTGTGAAAGAGGACCATGCCTAGTGTAAACATTCTTATTTGAACACGTTGGAACAATCCGTTTGGTCACACGAGTTGCATAACGAAAATTGCACCACCTTGCAACTTTCCATTGCTTGCATTTGACACTTTTTCCATCAACTAAAAACTGGACACCACGGAAAAACCACTCCATGATAATGAAAACCGAGAGAGGTTATTGTAGAGGGGCTGAACATGATCCCATAGGATTAGAAGTTTCTAAGCATCATGGTGTTTAAGTAACCTCATGCTGAAGTTTGCAGCCATTTTTCCCTTTGGACCCTTAAGGGATCGATCCGGTTGAACGTAGCTTGGAGTGATTCTGTGTGTTTGGGTGCAAAAGAGGACCATTCCTAGCATAAACATGCCTATTCAGATGCATTGGAATAGTTTTTTTGGTCATACGAGTTGCAAAATGAAAGTTGCACCACTTTGCAACTAAAAACTAGACACTACAAAAAAACCACTCTAAGATAACAAAAACTGAGAGAGGTTATTATAGAGGGGCCCAACATAATCCCATATGATCAGACGAGAATTTTCTAAGCATCACGGTGGCTGAGTAACCTCATGCTGAAGTTTGCAGCCATTTTGTCCTTTGGTCCCCTAAGGGATCGATCCAGTTGAACGTAGCTCAAAGTGATTCTGCGTGTTTGGATGTGAAAAAAGACCATTCCTAGCATAAACATGCCTATTCAAACATGTTGGAACAATTCATTTGGTCATACAAGTTGGAGAACGAAAGTTGCACGACTTTGCAACTTTTCACAAGGCAAAAAGATGCTTATCCTTCAAATCTTGTTTCCAAACTTTTACCAGACCTTGGTACACTATATTCATCTTTATTTTGACATAAACAAAGCTAAAACAACTTCTTACAACACTGTTTAATCAGATTTCACAATTGTTTGCACTAGAAGACCAAATTTACTTGTAAGTGCGAAAACACTAAATCGGGTGTAACATACAAACCACAATGAATCTTTACATGATAAATACATTTTAGGGTACCCATTTTGGCCATTAAAAATATATATCATTTTCAGATACACTTATTTTGGAACACATGCCTGCTGTCCCAACTTCTTTGCTTCTAAAGAACCCCAAATAGGCCATTTTAACAAAGAAAGTAGTCTTTAATCATCACCAAAATATCAAAAAATCTCAAATATTCTTTTTCCATATGTAAAAACTCTCAAATAAACAAGTTTCAAGATGGAAAACGCCCAGCAATACACAAAATCTATAAACCCTTGATTATAGGGTGAAAATCACAAAAATTAGTGAGGGTTTCAAGTATTTCACTCTAAGAAACCTCAAACACTCCATCCGACACTTGGATCATTCCTTATTATGTCTAAAAATTATTTTAGAATCATTTCCCTAGACATGCATTCATTATTTCTTCCATACCGTGCATAAAACCTCTATTTTTGGATGAAAAACTCAGATTTTGGCTCTATAGCAGCAACTCCACCTTTGCATTCTTAACTTCCCTGCACAAAACAACTCAACCAAAACAATAAACTGATGTAGACAGGGATTGGAATATTTCAACAAACACATTTATATTAGTCCCAAGTAATTTGCAAAACCTCAAGTATCTATCTTGACAATTATCTCCTTTCAAGTAGGTCTACTCTACTAGCCATACAAACCATGGTTTTGGGCTTTATCACTTTAGCTTCCCAAATAAATTCTCAAATAAATGAATGTTTTTCCAATTCACCACTGAACAACTAAAAGACCAATTTTTTAAAGAGAATTGTAAAACCATCCATTGATCATCCAAATAACATTCATACTTCATCAAGAAGATAGATCCAAGCTTCCACCTAAGATTCATCTGCCAAAGCTTAAAGAAACATCAAGGTATCATGCTCAAGGGCTACAAGAACTAGCCCAATTTTACAAACAAACCCACCTTTAAACTTCTTGTCATAACAAGATCTCCTAGATAGTCACAAATTGTGGTTCAAAACCACAAATTTTTTGGTCAAATACTTCGTACAAGTCTGCTAACCTGCTGCTCCAACAAACCCTCATTTTCCCTCCTAAAATCTAGGGTTTCTCAAGATCTTCACTCAAACAGCCACAATACACAAAAAAAAAACATAAAACATGTTTCCCTAGGTATTCTCAGACCTTCCAACCCTTCATAAACTCAATCCCCACACAAATCCATGAAAAGACAACTTGAAACCAACATTTTCACATAGAAACTTAACATTGTATGCCTAGGCATCATAAGAATTCAAATTTAAACACTCCCCCTCGCCAAGAAACTTCATTCCACACATAATATAAATGCATCCAAGTCTTCCCACCAAGTAACATGGATTTACAATAGGTGGGAAGACAAAAATCACATTTTTTAATCACAAAATAGTGATAAATCTGTTACATGGGCTGCTACAGAAAAATTAGTATTTCTCCCTCCAAAACGAATATTGGAAGCCCTAAATGGAAGAAAATGGAAGCTAATTCACAATACTACATGAAAACAAGAATGAGAAAGAATTCTAAGAATGTACAGGTCCGTACAGGTGAAGGAAACTTTGAAAATACAGTAAAATCAAGAAATACAATGAAAAATCAGAAATAAAGCATTGAAAACTCTGAATCAAACATTAACCAAACTTTCTATATTGAATAATTAGCTTTGAATGGACTTAAAATAGAAATTAAAATGTCTCTTGATCTTCCCCAATGCATATGTTTTCCTTTTGAACTTCTGTCTTTTTGTCTTCCACTAAAATTGTTAATTTTGGCTTTTGGCAGTTTTTACAACTTTTGCATTTTGCAAGTTTTCAATATTTCTTATGCAACTCTTTAAAGAATCCTTATTAAGACTCACATTACATGATAAATGGTCTGTAAAGCCCTTATTTAACACAAATAACCCTAAAACACTTAAATTACAAGGTTCACCACATGAATCCCCTTATTGATCAACTTCTTTACACCATGACTCAATTGACCTAATACATACAAAAATGGTATTGAATCCTTATTAAATGAAATAGAATGACCTCAAACCATCTAAGAACACCCTAGATGATCAAATTATGAAATAATAGAAACCAAAAGGGTTCAAGTGTTGAAACGATGGAGTTGGTGCTCCTGCTTTCAAAAGTATGATTGCCAACAACATACAACATTCACAAGGACTTTTCGAAGGAATATCAACCTCCTCAACTGACTACAACCACTTTTCAACTTCTTTTACAAGTGTGACCCTTCAAATTCTAAGTATTTGCAAAATGACAACTTTTGGTTTGACAACATTACATTGTTATGTACAACTTTTGACATATTGATGTAAATGACTCCATACCTAAACTAGTGACCTTATGATGGCCTCATTACATCTTCTTGACCCTACTATAACCCTACTCCAATGATCTACAAGCCTAATTCAGTGGAGTATGCTTTATTTCTTTACTTGACTCTCCAAACATCAAATTGAAGGTTCCAAACTGAATTTCAGAAAATGTGTTCTAATAGTGGAAAAACTCAATGGATTTTCTTCTAGATGGACTCAAAAGAAACCTAATTCTCTGTATTATCTTAATCTACAAAGGAAAAGGCCTAAATCTACTATACAGGTGGTACAAATCTAACAAAACTGAAAGAAAGCATATAAATTTATGAACAGGGAACTTTTATTGTAATATTTTGTTCAAATCAGAATTGAGATTTGTCAAGATCATCAAAATAAGGATGTTGTGTTGCTTTTTTGGCTGAGATTCTCTTTGATGGCTCAAAAATCAGCATTTTCTGCAAAGAGGGACCAATCAATTTTTACTAGTTTAGTTACATATACGCAAAGGAAAAGAATAAAAAGAAATAGCTCATCCAAAATAGATGGAAGGCACTTATAGATAGGCATGGCAGTCTCTCAACTTAGTCAGTCTTGGTCATATATCTTCACTGGGAGTTCCAAGATACCTATTGCACACAACACCTCTCATGAATAGAATTTCTTGAAATTCGAGATGCTCTTATAATTTCTACGTCATAGGTGGTCATGATAAGGTTAAATTCAAATGAATAACTTGAAATTGCCTCATCAAGCTTCGCACACACTTTTGTAATGGCTTAAAATCATAATTGAGATTTGTCAAGATCATCAAAATAAGGATGTTGCATTGATTTTTTCCTTGAGATTCTCTTGGATGGCTCATAAATCTACATTTTTTGCAAGGAGGGGCCAATCAATTTTTACTAGTTTAGTTACAGATACGCAAAGGAAAAGAATAAAAAGAAATAGCTCATCCAAAATAGATGGAAGGCACTTACAAATAGGCATGGCAGTCTCTCAACTTAGTCATTCTTGGTCATACATCTTCACTGGGAGTTCCAAGATACTTATTGCACACAACACCTCTCATGAATAGAATTTCTTGAAATTTGAGACGCTCTTATAATATCTACGTCATAGGTGGTCATGATAAGGTTAAATTCAAATGAATAACTTGAAACTGCCTCACCAAGCTTCGCACACACTTTTATAATGGATTAAAATCATAATTGAAATTTGTCAAGATCATCAAAATAAGGATGTTACATTGCTTTTCTGCTTGAGATTCTCTTGGATGGCTCATAAATTTGCATTTTATGCAAGGGGAAACCAATCAATGTTTGTCTGGTTACATACAGATACACAAAGTAAAATAAGATGATAGCATTGGCATCAACCAAATTGACGTGGATACAAGTATAAATTAATAAGAACTGTTGTGCATATACTTACAAATTAATCCAATGAACCATCCGGGTCTGCTCTACTCTTTATTGTGTCAAGTATTGCCTCATGGTCAGACTCACAGACCTTCCACAAGGTCTTGTTCAAAGGTATACCCCCATATTTGTTCAAACAAACATTGGATGCCATGAAAAGGTTTGAGTAATGAAGAATCTTATGATGCGTGTCAAATTCCTCAAACAACCAATGTCTAACACTCTTATGTGGGTACCTTCTCAGCCACATTCCAATAACAACAACTGAGCTTGTGGGGTATTCAATGTTTTCTCCATCTATAATTGGGGCTTCCAATTTCTTTTTTACCTCAACACAACGACACAAGTAATAGTGTGTACCCTCTTTGTTGTCTTCATATGCAATAACTGCATAAACATGCCCTACATTTATATGTGCGACATATCTCTTGAAATTATTCAACATTATGAATACAGTACAAAGTAAGATAACAATATGGAATTTCAAATACTAAGCAAGTAGATATATTACCTAGTTGAACTAGATCTGATACATTGTCAAAGTCAACCAATGATTCCATCTGTGTTAGTTCCAATTCCATCAGAGGGTAATATGTGTGAAGTGGGCTAAGATAACT
>VDFB02086081.1:188148776-188160021 GCA_007258455.2 Sequoia sempervirens | reverse complement strand
CCTCTCTCACTCTCCCACCCTCTCACACTCTCCCACCTTTCCACACTCTCTCCCACTCCCACCCTCTCTCACCCTCTCTCCCATAAGCATAAATACATATATATAGGCATACATACATGCATGCATACATACATACATACATGACACACTAGCATACATATACATACAAACATATGAACAAACATTAAAAAAACTAGCATTTAACTAAAGGAATAAATAGCCTGGGCACATTATTTGTTGCTAGAAATGTTCCATAGAGAAGGAAAAAGTGAAAACTGATAAATAACGCAAGCGCGTTATAACGCGCTCACGTTATATTTTTCTTTGGGAATCCCCGAGCCTTAGTTTTGGTATTTTCCTTAGAATGACAACCCAAAGGTTTGGAGGGCATTCCCAATTACCAGAGACGTGTTTTTTGCAAATTCTACAATTTTTCACATAATCGGGCTCATGCTCACTGTCAGGATTGCATTTGGTTCAATATCGACAAAATCAAACACATGGGTAATGTTGAGTTCTCTCTTAGCTTTCCAACAATATAATTTTTTTCACTTTCTAACAATGTTAGGCCTTTCATCCATAATTTCTTTTCTTTGTATGTTTGTTTTTTATCAAAAAGTAGTGTTTGGTTTTTTTTTCATTATAAATTAATCATTCATCAAAAATTCAAATAAATTACATTTTTAGAAACTAGACTGCATTCTACAAATCTTAAAAATTATTTTTTTAAAAAAATCTATTACTTTCCAAAATTTGTAGTGGGAGCACGACCAAAACTCTCCTTTTTAGGAAGTGCCCACTTAGAAAATTAGTAAAAAATCAAATATTCATTAAAAAATTATAAGAAAAATTATGCATCAACTAGATGTTGTTAGCTAACTTTTGACTATAGTGATTTTAAAAATACTAAAAAAAAATTCACTGTCCTCAGGTCGTATAAGAGTTGCTATGTTATGTTTTTCTGACAAAAACAACACCAATTTGTGTACATCACTCTATTGAACCCCTTAATATTAACCATTTTCAAAATAAATTATTAGTTTAGAAAGTAGACTCAGAGCACTTCAATCCTTGTTTTTGTTCCATCTCAAAATTTTGAGTGTAACTATCCTGAATTTCACGTCCAAGGTCAGCATTTCCTGATTTCAGAAAAAAAGTGGCCACTTAAGCCCCCTTTTTGGGAACCATCTTGGTGCACTTACCCAGCATAGAATTAGTGGTTGAATTTGCAAAGAACTACACTCTACAGCCACAACGTGAGGTACAATCATAGTATTACAACTCCACATAGGTTTCGATATTTGTGCACATAGCATTCATTCATGTAGCTGATAGTACAGAGGACCAAATGAAGGTATTGAGGGAGTATCACTTTTATATTAGTGATGATCACACGCATTCTCTAGAGTTTGTGCAAGGTTGCTTCCATATGTTCTACATTCATTTGGATAAGAGGAGTATATCATGCGGTCAACATATAATATAGTCAGATAACTGTGCAGCATAGTTCAAGAATGCGTACATGTTCTAATGGATGTGCAAGATGCATCTCACTACACGTGTTCAACATATGTGGAACTTTTGTGAGGCCGGACATGGAAAGGGGGAGCATGATGGTGCAGGAGCATGCGTGAAAAGAGCATTAGCATGAGAAGAGTTAAAGTATAAAGACAGTGCACAGTTGATAGATGCAAGATCAATCGTCGAGTGGTGTAATGCTTCGATGGGTCCAGGTAATGAAGGTACGTCTTCAGTTCATAGATTTTTTTGGTTGATGGATGATACTAACATTGCACCATATGAGGATTGTTGTACACTAACAGGATTGAGTGAGTTACACTCTTTCCTTAGCTCAAATGTAGGTCCATGGAGTATCGATACACGTAATATGGCATGCTTTTTTTCTTCATGTACAATGCAAGCCTGGAATGATTGCGAGTCAGGGGAGTGGATTGACAAATGGTTGACAAGTTATCTTAGCCCACTTCACACATATTACCCTCTGATGGAATTGGAACTAACACAGATGGAATCATTGGTTGACTTTGACAATGTATCAGATCTAGTTCAACTAGGTAATATATCTACTTGCTTAGTATTTGAAATTCCATATTGTTATCTTACTTTGTACTGTATTCATAATGTTGAATAATTTCAAGAGATATGTCGCACATATAAATGTAGGGCATGTTTATGCAGTTATTGCATATGAAGACAACAAAGAGGGTACACACTATTACTTGTGTCGTTGTGTTGAGGTAAAAAAGAAATTGGAAGCCCCAATTATAGATGGAGAAAACATTGAATACCCCACAAGCTCAGTTGTTGTTATTGGAATGTGGCTGAGAAGGTACCCACATAAGAGTGTTAGACATTGGTTGTTTGAGGAATTTGACACGCATCATAAGATTCTTCATTACTCAAACCTTTTCATGGCATCCAATGTTTGTTTGAACAAATATGGGGGTATACCTTTGAACAAGACCTTGTGGAAGGTCTGTGAGTCTGACCATGAGGCAATACTTGACACAATAAAGAGTAGAGCAGACCCGGATGGTTCATTGGATTAATTTGTAAGTATATGCACAACAGTTCTTATTAATTTATACTTGTATCCACGTCAATTTGGTTGATGCCAATGCTATCATCTTATTTTACTTTGTGTATCTGTATGTAACCAGACAAACATTGATTGGTTTCCCCTTGCATAAAATGCAAATTTATGAGCCATCCAAGAGAATCTCAAGCAGAAAAGCAATGTAACATCCTTATTTTGATGATCTTGACAAATTTCAATTATGATTTTAATCCATTATAAAAGTGTGTGCGAAGCTTGGTGAGGCAGTTTCAAGTTATTCATTTGAATTTAACCTTATCATGACCACCTATGACGTAGATATTATAAGAGCGTCTCAAATTTCAAGAAATTCTATTCATGAGAGGTGTTGTGTGCAATAAGTATCTTGGAACTCCCAGTGAAGATGTATGACCAAGAATGACTAAGTTGAGAGACTGCCATGCCTATTTGTAAGTGCCTTCCATCTATTTTGGATGAGCTATTTCTTTTTATTCTTTTCCTTTGCGTATCTGTAACTAAACTAGTAAAAATTGATTGGCCCCTCCTTGCAAAAAATGTAGATTTATGAGCCATCCAAGAGAATCTCAAGGAAAAAATCAATGCAACATCCTTATTTTGATGATCTTGACAAATCTCAATTATGATTTTAAGCCATTACAAAAGTGTGTGCGAAGCTTGATGAGGCAATTTCAAGTTATTCATTTGAATTTAACCTTATCATGACCACCTATGACGTAGAAATTATAAGAGCATCTCGAATTTCAAGAAATTCTATTCATGAGAGGTGTTGTGTGCAATAGGTATCTTGGAACTCCCAGTGAAGATATATGACCAAGACTGACTAAGTTGAGAGACTGCCATGCCTATCTATAAGTGCCTTCCATCTATTTTGGATGAGCTATTTCTTTTTATTCTTTTCCTTTGCGTATATGTAACTAAACTAGTAAAAATTGATTGGTCCCTCTTTGCAGAAAATGCTGATTTTTGAGCCATCAAAGAGAATCTCAGCCAAAAAAGCAACACAACATCCTTATTTTGATGATCTTGACAAATCTCAATTCTGATTTGAACAAAATATTACAATAAAAGTTCCCTGTTCATAAATTTATATGCTTTCTTTCAGTTTTGTTAGATTTGTACCACCTGTATAGTAGATTTAGGCCTTTTCCTTTGTAGATTAAGATAATACAGAGAATTAGGTTTCTTTTGAGTCCATCTAGAAGAAAATCCATTGAGTTTTTCCACTATTAGAACACATTTTCTGAAATTCAGTTTGGAACCTTCAATTTGATGTTTGGAGAGTCAAGTAAAGAAATAAAGCATACTCCACTGAATTAGGCTTGTAGATCATTGGAGTAGGGTTATAGTAGGGTCAAGAAGATGTAATGAGGCCATCATAAGGTCACTAGTTTAGGTATGGAGTCATTTACATCAATATGTCAAAAGTTGTACATAACAATGTAATGTTGTCAAACCAAAAGTTGTCATTTTGCAAATACTTAGAATTTGAAGGGTCACACTTGTAAAAGAAGTTGAAAAGTGGTTGTAGTCAGTTGAGGAGGTTGATATTCCTTCGAAAAGTCCTTGTGAATGTTGTATGTTGTTGGCAATCATACTTTTGAAAGCAGGAGCACCAACTCCATCGTTTCAACACTTGAACCCTTTTGGTTTCTATTATTTCATAATTTGATCATCTAGGGTGTTCTTAGATGGTTTGAGGTCATTCTATTTCATTTAATAAGGATTCAATACCATTTTTGTATGTATTAGGTCAATTGAGTCATGGTGTAAAGAAGTTGATCAATAAGGGGATTCATGTGGTGAACCTTGTAATTTAAGTGTTTTAGGGTTATTTGTGTTAAATAAGGGCTTTACAGACCATTTATCATGTAATGTGAGTCTTAATAAGGATTCTTTAAAGAGTTGCATAAGAAATATTGAAAACTTGCAAAATGCAAAAGTTGTAAAAACTGCCAAAAGCCAAAATTAACAATTTTAGTGGAAGACAAAAAGACAGAAGTTCAAAAGGAAAACATATGCATTGGGGAAGATCAAGAGACATTTTAATTTCTATTTTAAGTCCATTCAAAGCTAATTATTCAATATAGAAAGTTTGGTTAATGTTTGATTCAGAGTTTTCAATGCTTTATTTCTGATTTTTCATTGTATTTCTTGATTTTACTGTATTTTCAAAGTTTCCTTCACCTGTACGGACCTGTACATTCTTAGAATTCTTTCTCATTCTTGTTTTCATGTAGTATTGTGAATTAGCTTCCATTTTCTTCCATTTAGGGCTTCCAATATTCGTTTTGGAGGGAGAAATACTAATTTTTCTGTAGCAGCCCATGTAACAGATTTATCACTATTTTGTGATTAAAAAATGTGATTTTTGTCTTCCCACCTATTGTAAATCCATGTTACTTGGTGGGAAGACTTGGATGCATTTATATTATGTGTGGAATGAAGTTTCTTGGCGAGGGGGAGTGTTTAAATTTGAATTCTTATGATGCCTAGGCATACAATGTTAAGTTTCTATGTGAAAATGTTGGTTTCAAGTTGTCTTTTCATGGATTTGTGTGGGGATTGAGTTTATGAAGGGTTGGAAGGTCTGAGAATACCTAGGGAAACATGTTTTATGTTTTTTTTTTGTGTATTGTGGCTGTTTGAGTGAAGATCTTGAGAAACCCTAGATTTTAGGAGGGAAAATGAGGGTTTGTTGGAGCAGCAGGTTAGCAGACTTGTACGAAGTATTTGACCAAAAAATTTGTGGTTTTGAACCACAATTTGTGACTATCTAGGAGATCTTGTTATGACAAGAAGTTTAAAGGTGGGTTTGTTTGTAAAATTGGGCTAGTTCTTGTAGCCCTTGAGCATGATACCTTGATGTTTCTTTAAGCTTTGGCAGATGAATCTTAGGTGGAAGCTTGGATCTATCTTCTTGATGAAGTATGAATGTTATTTGGATGATCAATGGATGGTTTTACAATTCTCTTTAAAAAATTGGTCTTTTAGTTGTTCAGTGGTGAATTGGAAGACTATAGTGCTGACCTTATGGAAGTTGGATTAGATATATGAACCTAAGTTGGTTTCTTGGTTCTTAAGTCTGAATTTGTATTCCTCCACCATGCTCTATATTATTTGATATTCCTTAAAAAACATTCATTTATTTGAGAATTTATTTGGGAAGCTAAAGTGATAAAGCCCAAAACCATGGTTTGTATGGCTAGTAGAGTAGACCTACTTGAAAGGAGATAATTGTCAAGATAGATACTTGAGGTTTTGCAAATTACTTGGGACTAATATAAATGTGTTTGTTGAAATATTCCAATCCCTGTCTACATCAGTTTATTGTTTTGGTTGAGTTGTTTTGTGCAGGGAAGTTAAGAATGCAAAGGTGGAGTTGCTGCTATAGAGCCAAAATCTGAGTTTTTCATCCAAAAATAGAGGTTTTATGCACGGTATGGAAGAAATAATGAATGCATGTCTAGGGAAATGATTCTAAAATAATTTTTAGACATAATAAGGAATGATCCAAGTGTCGGATGGAGTGTTTGAGGTTTCTTAGAGTGAAATACTTGAAACCCTCACTAATTTTTGTGATTTTCACCCTATAATCAAGGGTTTATAGATTTTGTGTATTGCTGGGCGTTTTCCATCTTGAAACTTGTTTATTTGAGAGTTTTTACATATGGAAAAAGAATATTTGAGATTTTTTGATATTTTGGTGATGATTAAAGACTACTTTCTTTGTTAAAATGGCCTATTTGGGGTTCTTTAGAAGCAAAGAAGTTGGGACAGCAGGCATGTGTTCCAAAATAAGTGTATCTGAAAATGATATATATTTTTAATGGCCAAAATGGGTACCCTAAAATGTATTTATCATGTAAAGATTCATTGTGGTTTGTATGTTACACCCGATTTAGTGTTTTCGCACTTACAAGTAAATTTGGTCTTCTAGTGCAAACAATTGTGAAATCTGATTAAACAGTGTTGTAAGAAGTTGTTTTAGCTTTGTTTATGTCAAAATAAAGATGAATATAGTGTACCAAGGTCTGGTAAAAGTTTGGAAACAAGATTTGAAGGATAAGCATCTTTTTGCCTTGTGAAAAGTTGCAAAGTCGTGCAACTTTCGTTCTCCAACTTGTATGACCAAATGAATTGTTCCAACATGTTTGAATAGGCATGTTTATGCTAGGAATGGTCTTTTTTCACATCCAAACACGCAGAATCACTTTGAGCTACGTTCAACTGGATCGATCCCTTAGGGGACCAAAGGACAAAATGGCTGCAAACTTCAGCATGAGGTTACTCAGCCACCGTGATGCTTAGAAAATTCTCGTCTGATCATATGGGATTATGTTGGGCCCCTCTATAATAACCTCTCTCAGTTTTTGTTATCTTAGAGTGGTTTTTTTGTAGTGTCTAGTTTTTAGTTGCAAAGTGGTGCAACTTTCATTTTGCAACTCGTATGACCAAAAAAACTATTCCAATGCATCTGAATAGGCATGTTTATGCTAGGAATGGTCCTCTTTTGCACCCAAACACACAGAATCACTCCAAGCTACGTTCAACCGGATCGATCCCTTAAGGGTCCAAAGGGAAAAATGGCTGCAAACTTCAGCATGAGGTTACTTAAACACCATGATGCTTAGAAACTTCTAATCCTATGGGATCATGTTCAGCCCCTCTACAATAACCTCTCTCGGTTTTCATTATCATGGAGTGGTTTTTCCGTGGTGTCCAGTTTTTAGTTGATGGAAAAAGTGTCAAATGCAAGCAATGGAAAGTTGCAAGGTGGTGCAATTTTCGTTATGCAACTCGTGTGACCAAACGGATTGTTCCAACGTGTTCAAATAAGAATGTTTACACTAGGCATGGTCCTCTTTCACACCCAAACACGCAGAATCACTCTGAGCTATGTTCAACTAGATCGATCCCTTAAGGGTCCAAAGGAGAAAATGGCTGCAAACTTTAGCATGAGGTTACTCAGACACCGTGATGCTTATAAACTTCTTGTCTAATCCTAAGAGATTGTGTTGGGCCCCTATACAATAGCCTCTTTTGTTTTCATTATCTAGGAGTGGTTTTCCTGTGGTGTCCAGTTTTCAATTGATGGAAAAAGTGTCAAATGCAAGTAGTGGAAAGTTGCAAGGTGGTGCAATTTTCATTCTACAACTCATGTGACCAAACAGATTATTCCAATGCATTCAAATAGGCATTTTTATGCTAGGTATGGTCTTCTTTCACACTCAAACACGCAGAATCACTCTGAGCTACGTTCAACCAGATCTATCCCTTAAGGGTCCAAAGGGAAAAATGGCTACAAACTTCAACATGAGTTTACTCAGACACTATGATGCTTAGAAAATTCTTATCTGATCTTATGGGATCGTGTTGGGCCCCTCTACAATAACCTCTCTCAGTTTTCGTTATCTCAAAGTGGTTTTCCCGTGTGTTCAACTTTTAGTTGATAGAAAAAGTGTCAAATGCAAGCAGTGGAAAGTTACAAGGTGGTGCAATTTTTGTTCTGCAACTCATGTGACAAAACAGACTATTCCAACACATCCAAGTAGGCATGTTTATGCTATGCATGGTCCTCTTTCTCATGCAAACACACAGAATCACTCTGAGCTACGTTCAACTAGATAGATCCCTTAAGGGTTTGAGTGTAGTATGTTGAATTAGGCCATTCCTCCTATTGTTCAGGTTGTGTCTCGGTGATATGGGCCTGATGTAACCTGAATTGCGGTAGCTTGGTTTACAGAGTCTATTGATGCTAGGGTTCAATTTGTATTATTTTAAAAAAAGAAGCCAACTGAGTAGAGTTATCAACATTATTTATAAATCATAAGAATTTGTTTAGTACACTAGCTATTTTCATGCCTTCTTGTAGTCTCAAACATTATTTTGTATCATTGTTACATTGGTTTTCGAAGTGGCAGCTTAATAGCTTGTTCACGCTAATTTTCACGTGAAAAAAATGTGAATCAAATCACGTTGATGTGAAAAAAAATAATGAGACCATAGCTTGTGGTGCAGGAGCACCTAGGTCATGTAATGCCTTCAAAAGGCTAAGTTGTCAAAATTTTATTTAATTCCATGTAATGCCAAAATTAAATGTAATCAAGGCATGAAAAAGCACAAAGTGTAATATTGTCAAAATGCTAAATATGTAAAAGAGAGAAAAAAATGAATGTGAAGAGACAAAACAAGAAAATCAAGAAAATCAAGGAAGAGGACGAGTCATAGGTCATTCAAGGAAGATGAATAGGTATTTGATGGTTGGAAACTTCTTTAAAAGCATTGTAAAGGCTGAGCAAAGAGATCATTGTATTCTGGAAGAATTAAATTAACAAAGAGTTCCCTATTTTAGCTTATTTTCTATGTTTTTTAGTTGTTTCTTAACTTGTACGGACTGTGCAAGAGTTTAGCGTTCAAATTTAGATTGTTTCTAGTAGGTTGGGGAATCACCATATGTTTGCATCCATTTGGGAAGGAATCCAATAAATTTAATGTTTGTTTGAGCATTCTTCTTATGGCTCGGTCTGAAATCCTATGCATTGAGTTTTGAGAGTCTTTTAAGGAATTTCCACACTACTCCACCAATGTAGGTCAGGTAGATTGGTGGAGTAGGTTAGGGATAGGTTATTTGTTATGTTTTGATGTTTGTGAGTGGAGGAAAAAGCAAGAATACCTTGAAGGAGTTGCTGCTACGTAGGAAATTCTGAGTTTTCCAGTCAAAATGAACAGTTTCCAGCATGACAGTGGAGAAAGAACAAGTGCATGGGTTAGAAAATGTTTCCAAATGCCTTTTTATATGTATTTTGACATGTTCCAATGGTTGTCTGGAGGTTTTGAGGTTTTCATGTAGCCTATACAAGAAACCCTCATTGATTTTTGAGTTTTTCACCCTATAAACAAGGGTTTGTCAATATACTGTCAAAAGGAGTCTTTTAATCCATGAAAATGGATAAATTAGGATTTTTGTGTTATGTATAATGACTTTTTTGAGGTTTTAAGTGTTTTGGGAATGTTTGAAGGGGGTCTTCTTTGAAAATCAGGCCTATTTAAGTAGCCTTTTTTACATCGTTCAGACTAAAAACTGCTTATTTCTTCAATATAAATTATTCTGAGTTTTAGATATGAGGACATGGGCATTAAGAGGCCTCTAAAAGTGTTTTGGATCTTGGGTTTTGAAACTAGTGTGTTTGGTTTACCCGATTTAGGGCATGAATGTCTCATTGAGAAATAGTGCCTTGACTGCTCAGAGAATAGAAGTCTGACCTAATAGTGATCGGTGAGTTGATTTTGGGATAATGTTGTCTAAGTGATGGTGTCAGAGACGTATGGATTCTTAGACAGGGTTTAGAAGTGATATATGTTGTTTTGACAGTTGGACACTGTGGAGACTTGGTGTAAAATAATCCATGAAATTGTAAGTCCAGTCAAAAAAAAGTTAAGAGAGCAAGTTCCTGATTTGTATCAGTTATAATAATGATGTTCACAGTGATTGATAGTCTAGTAAAAGTATGAAAGCCAATTGTAATGATGGATTGACTATTTGGGAAAAGTTGAATGAATTGATTAAATGGAAGAGTGCCTTGTTGAAAATGGTGTTTTTGAAATGCATGTTGATCTAATTGATTGAATCAAAGTTTTCTAAAATGGCTTTTTGCTTTGAATGAGTCAATTGGAATACAAATTTGTGGAAGGATGAATGATGAATGATAAGAAAATTTGAGTGGATGAAAATTAGATTTCTGATGAAATGTTGAAATTTTATTTGATCTTCTCCAAGATGAGTTTGGGACAAGAGTGCCGTGAGTTGTTGAGTGGTTTGGAAATATTTGTATTGCATCAGCTTGTTGCTTACTATTATTCTTTGATATATTTTTTCCAAGCATCCATAGCTTGTTTGAAAGCACCTATTTTAGGCTTTTAGCCATAGCAGGAAGGCAATGAATTGTTTGATAAAATGCTTTGATAAACATGTATGAAAAATGTGTTAGCATAGACAAGGCAGTGAAATATTTGAAAAAATGCCTCAAAGAAATGTGGTTTCATGGTGATGGAATGGCATGACGAATGCCATGACAAGAAATTGCTATGGATTGTCATGGGAATTCCATCACCATTGATACCACATTTCTTTGAAGTTTTTTTCAAAAGTTTGTGCCTTTTCTATGCTATTGATTATTAGTATGCTTTGATAGATTTTTTCCAAGCATCCATAGCTTTTTGGAAGCACCTATTTTAGGATTTTAGCCATAGCAACAAGGAAGTGAATCCATTTGATAAAATGCTTTGGTAAACATGTATGATAAATGTAGTAGCATAGACACAAGGCAAATAACTATTTGAAAAAAATGCCTCAAAGAATGTGGTCTCATGTTGATGGAAATTTGCCATGACAATCCATTAACACTTTCTTAAATATGTAGATTCCACTCAATTATGAGATTACATTTTTGAGGCATTTTTTCAAATAGTTCATTCCCTTGTCTATGATGTTGCTTTACTATTATGCTATGATAGATTTTTTCTAAGCATCCATAGCTTATTCGAAAGAACTTGTTTTAGGCTTTTAGCCATAGCAGCAAGGCAATGAATTGTTTGATAAAATGATTTGATAGACATGTATGAAAATGTGTTAGCATAGACAAGGCA
>VDFB02086081.1:188134446-188148676 GCA_007258455.2 Sequoia sempervirens | reverse complement strand
TTTGTAGAAATCAAGATCCCTTTTTATATTGCTATTTATTTTTTCAAAAACAAACAGAGTTCATCACATAGCAGTGGGATCCCAAATACTTGCGACGACGACCCTACAAACAACTACAGGTACCCGCCTACACCCCCCTTTTTTGCATTTTTCTATTTTTAATTGAAATTATGAAGAAAATAAGTGAATTTGACATGTTTTTTTTAATTTATTTCACGTTTTGAGATTTTTTTCCCTTTTATAGTAGAAATGAGTAATTGTAAAAATAGATGAAAAATGCAATGAAACCTGAAGGTTTTTTAATAAAAATGAAAAAATGAACCTTGAATTGTGTTTACAAACAAAATTTAACTTTCAAAACCTAAATTGTATGATTAAACCAAAAAAAAAGAATTTGAAAACCCTAATTGAAACAAAACAAAAATTGCATTTCAAAACCCTAGAAATTGAAATGAAATAAAAAAAATTGCATTTAGAAACCCTAAGCAAGCTTTTTGAAATCTTGAATTCAAATCAAACGAAAAAAATTGAATTTGAAAACCCTAGTTTGAATTGAAATGAAAAAATTGCATTAAAAACCCTAATTGCTTATAAATTGAAACCCTAAATTGAATTGGAACAATTTTTTTTGTTAAAACCCTAAATTTAAATCAAACAAATCATTTTGAATTTGAAAACTAGGTAATTTCGAGCTCAAAAAAATCATTTGCATTGCTTAAATGTTTATAATTTTATTTGTATTGTATGGAAAAAATGATATGTTAAACTTTAGTTTCAATGTTAAATTATAATTAGATTAGAAAACAATATGTTAAAGAATAGTTAAAATTCATAAAGTTTATCTTGATGTTTGTTTGCAAATTTAGTTAGCAAATTCATAAATCTAAGCATGTACAATCGATTCCAATTGGCACTAACTTGCAAGTTCAACAAAGCAGTGTCACCCACCCACACAACTTTATTCAAACGAAAATCTAAACCCTCAACACTAAAGCATTTGAATTTTGTCTTAGGACCTTAAAATGAAATTTGGTTGCCTTAAAAAACCCTCTGTTGTCACCATTTAGTAGAGCTTTTTGTAATGTTTTCACTTATTTGAACACATAATATAAAACCTTTTGGTTTTTGCAAGTTTATGAAGAGTCGATGATCACTCTCTATGACACTTATTCTATTATATCCACAAGATAGGAGGCATGAGTGAGAGTGCTATGGGAAAATTTTCTTTCATTGGACATACCCTGATCTCGAAAATCTAAACCCTAAATAGTAAACCAGTCATTTTGTCCTACCCAACACCTTAAAGTGAAATTTGGTTGTCTTAGGAAAATCCACCATATTTCATTCCCTTATGCCATGCAATTTTTTCCTAGGATCTTACTACATGTACATCCCCTTAAGTTATCCTATTACCCTAAAACCTAAACTCTAAAGTCTCAACCCTAAACCCTAAAGCCATCATTTTTTCTTTAAAGGCTCTTAATGAAATTTGGCTGCCTTGGGAAACTTCACCAAATTTTATTCACTTGAGCCATGTCATTTTCTCCTAGGACCTCACTAGACATAGATCCCCTTAAGCCATCTTGTCACCCTAAATCGTAATTCGATTTCTTAAGGGGATCAAATAAGTTCTTAAAATTTGGTGATCAAAGTTTCCCAAGGAAACCAAATTTAACAATAATAAGATCATGCAAGATTATAATATGAATGAGATATCATGATCTAGGTTGGTCAGCTGAAACAAGAGTAGATCTCAATCAACTATTCCATAAGAAAATGTTCATCACTAACTTGCAAGCTCATTAAATATTCCAAGGGGCACCAAAAATTTACCCTAAGTTTTGTAAACCCTAAACCTTGAACTCTAAATTCTAAACCCGAAACACTGAACCATTCATTTTGTCCTACCTAGGACCTTAAAGTGAAATTTGGTTGTCTTAGGAAAATCCACCAAATTTCATTCCCTTATGCCATGTATTTTTTTCCTAGGATCTTACTACATATATCCCCTTAAGTTATCCTATTACCCTAAACCCTAAACTTTAAAGTCTAAACCCTAAACCCTAAAGCCATCATTTTTTCTTACGCTCTTAATGAAATTTGGTTGCCTTAGGCAACTCTGCCAAATTTCATTCCCTTATGCCATGTAATTTTGTCCTAGGATCTTACTACATGTAGATCCCCTTAAGCTATCCTATTATCCTAAACCCTAAACTCTAAAGTCTAAACCCTAAACCCTAAAGCCATAATTTTTTCTTTAAAGGATCTTAATGAAATTTGGTTGCCTTGGGTAACTTCACCAAATTTTATTCACTTGAGCCATGTCATTTTCTCCTAGGACCTCACTTAGAGACATAGATCCCCTTAAGCCATCCTATCACCCTAAATCGTAATTTGATTTCTTAAGGGGTCCCAATATGACATTTCTTAAGGGGATCAAAGAAGTTCTTAAAATTTTGTGATCAAAGTTACCCAAGGCCCAACCAAATTTAACAATAATAAGATCCTGCAAGATTATACAATATTAATAGTTAATTATATTTTCATTCAAGTAACACGTGCCTTAGACATATAAATGAGGCTTACATATAATTTTATCATTTGTATTCAATTATTTAAGGCCATTTATATTGAATTGTTTAAAGGTATTTCTTAAACATGTATCTTACATCTTGAAATTACAAATCTAATGAAGGTTCACTCATATCTTAAAGATCACATGGATCCATTCAATAATATTCACAATCCACCTCCATGCCATCCATCTCCACCACCTTCACCTCCACCTCCACCCACTCCACCTCGTACCCCCCCTTAACCACCTGAAATCAATGAACATGTGTGTTTGCAAGCACAAATCAATGCCAATGTTAGAACCATTCAAGATCAAATCAAAATTATTCAAAATGAAGAATGTGTCGCACCTCTTGTGAGGATGTTTGCATCTAGGATGCAAACCCTTGTTGATGCTATCAGGGCTATGGATGGGATCGTAGATGAGCATCGACAATGGCTAGAGGAGAGAACTCCCAATTATGACAAGGAAAACACAAAGAAATGAAGATCTATGTAGTAGAGAGCCACAATAGTTTATAAATTAAAACAATGATCTTAAAGAGTTATGAATTTATAAATTTGGTGAACGATCGATATTTTGAGTGATGAATTTATAAATTTGGTTCCAAATGGATATTTTTAGTGACATGAATTTATGATTTTGGTTCTAGATGGATATTTTTAGTGACATGGATTTATGAATTTGGTGGAATTTATGAACTTATAATGAATAATATATAATAGTTTATATTTTATGACTATCTACTAGATCATGATTTCTCTTGCTAAAAAATTGTAATATATGTGTGTGTGTGTGTGTTAGACATAAAATGAGCTTTTGTGAATGTTTCAAGTTTATTGTTTAGTATGTATGTGCATGTATTAAAAAATTGCATATATAGTTCTTGAATTTCAAAAAATTTATGTATGTACATAGTTTATTTTAATGATTTGTACGCATGCAAATTATGCATCATATTTTTAATTTTAAATGTACATGTACATGTACATACATTTAATTTTGAATTTTGTATGGACATGCTCTTGAGTTGAACAATCAATGTATATATATGTGCATTTCAATTAAATATATGATCTTCATATATATGTTACTCATCCTATTTCAATTAAATATATGATCTTAATATATGTATGCACATGGACTATTTTGTATGATTTAATGCAGATGCACATTTATATCAAGCATATCATGGATGATTTTAATATTGATGATATCATCAATCCACCACCTCAGCCACAACCACATCCACCTCCCCCTCTCCCTCCACCTCCCCCTCCACCTAATATGCCACATCCAACACCTATCACATCTAATGAGGATCACTTGAGAGCATGAATAAATGATCAAGTTGCATCCTTACATTTGAATAAAATCAATGCTATGAAGATTCAAGCATTGATTCCTCCACATGTGAGACGTTTTGCATCTGCGATGCAAAACGTTGTTGATGCCATCAGGATGATTGATTCTGATCTTGATAGGCATCGATGAGAGAGAGAACAAATGAGACAATTTTATTCTGATGGTCTCTCTTACAAACAAATATTAGACCTTAAACTAATGAAATCCCATCTAGTCCCTTACTTTCTTGACCCCGTTACTCGACAACCCATTCTACCCAAAAAATCTAGAATATCCATGAGGTGGTGCATACATCCGGAGATGAGTGCAAATTTTTGGGATCGATGGTATATGGTTTTTGATAGTCCCCCACATGCTAATTGGGAGTGCCCATTGTATTTTTTGAGAAAATTGTATGTAGAGTTTGTTTTGGGGCAAAAGCCAAATTATTTTTGTTTTAGATCATTTCAGGGTGTTGGTGGCGGCATGCCACAACAAAGATTAGGGGAAATGGTTGATCCTCGATTCCCCATGCATGCACAATCCCTTGTTTTTGCTCCTAGTCCTCCCATTCCTTCACCTGTACATCATCAAGCTCTGGTCTCAACATTAGGTTCCCTTAGTACACTCATAGGAGACCTTGATCAGCATGCTTCTGCGATAGAGAGTGGGGAGCATAGAGATAATGATGATGGAGGAGTTTTTTATGGAGCTGGTCCAAGTATTGCTCCAGGATTGACGAGGCCCATCCCCCATATATGTACAAGTTGTCATCAAGTATGCTATGGACCTGATTAGGCCACACCTAGTTCAGGTGGACAGGGAGATTCTAGTGGTTCATCTGGTCGCATCAGTTCATTTGTAGAGTTCCTCACACCAGACCATCACCCCGAGGACACTGTGACACAGGTATAAATATGCATCTAGATGTATGTTCATTTTATAAGAATTTTGATGGTTGTATATATCAAAGAAAAATTTGAAATACATTTTAACAATCAAATTGTTTGTACAAATGATACTAATGATGCAAGGGCAATCATCTATTCCACGAGTACATACATCGACACTGGTCATACTCAACAACCCTTATGGGGTATTTTGATTTCAATTTTTTAAATTATATATGAAATCATAAATTATTTAACTTGAGTTTTAAATTTATAATTGTATCACATATATGTTTGAAATATTTATGTTGGTTTAGGTGAGTCAATCGGCATCCACGTCGATTCCTCCTAAGGGATTGTCAAGCACTCCTTGACTATCGAGCGTCATAGATTAGGGGAAGGTACATTCATATTGTAAATTTGTTTAAGGTTTACATTAGTATATAGTTACAATTTTATGAGTTTTGAATTCACTAGATATATGAAACACATGCATGTACACTTGTAAATATTATAAGCATTAAATGTCTATGTACATGTATGTCTAGGTTGATACCACAATAAGAATTGGAATTGGGAAAAAATTTGATGTTGTAGTTACTCGTGAGGCCATTGATTTCTAGGTTGTTTACAAAACTTTCTACACAAAATGTGCAAACTTGAATATATATATAAATATATATATTAACCTAATTCAATTGTACATGCTTTAATTTTGATCTTGTAGGACTTTGTTAGTGCAACTTTCAGCCCTGACCAAGAAATAGTTACTCCACTAGGAGGACATGTAGAGCAGGTTCCAGATCAAATGGTAATTTATTTTTTTTAATTATATTTAAAGTCAATTATTATATTTGAAGTCAATTATAAGTTTTAAATTGAATATATACATAATATGATATTTTTACATATTCTTTTTCTTTTATAGCATGAGACACATCTTGTAGTTGAGCATGTACAGATAGGTCCTGGAGAAGAGCCTAGTGCACAACCTCAGAATACGATACAATTAAAATATGATAAATTATAAATTAAATTGAATTAAAAAAAATTAATTGTAGAGTTGTACATCTAATTTTGAATTTCTTTGTCTTGTTTATGTAGATTGATTTAGAGAATTTAGAGGTTGCTTCAGGTGCACCAGAGCATCCAGATGTAGATATGATGGTAATTTAATTTTATGATGGATTATAAATTAATTTTTTGTTAAATCATTTTTCATTGTCTTACATTTGATTTCATCTTTCTCTTGTACAGAGTGTTTCAAGTCATCCACATAGTCTGCATGGTGTGAAGAGGTCTCTTGATTATAGAGACAGTACATGACCTAGAAACATGTGATTTTATGTGTTATATTTGTTTATTTCATGGACTGTATTTCTTGTTTCTCGTGTACTTTGTTGGACTTTATATCATGCGCTTAATATATTGGTTTCATGTGCTTAATATGTTACATAAATTATGGACTTTATTATTGTTTGAAATTTTAAATTACACATGTACATTTATGCATTTTATGTTCATAGTCAAGACATTAATATAGTGCATTTTAATGTGAAATTTAGTGATCTCATACATGGATTAATATAGGACACTTTAATATTTATACTTTGCAAATTTAGTGATTTCATATATGATATACATGATATGTACATTCAATAAATAGTGATAATTACTCAATGAACTTATTCAATTCACATCAATCAATAATCAGTCAATAAATCATAATTTACAAATAAAAGTAATCTATTTATATACCAGAAAGGATAAAATTTTAAGAAATAAACAATACCATAGAAGATTAGAGAATAAAAGCATTAATAAATACTATAAATACTAACATCTAACACTAATTTATAAGTTGTCAAAACAAATAATGACATCTTAAGGGGATGTCTAAAGGGGTCATAATAGAACGTCTTAAGGGAATGTCTTAAGGGGTTATAATACATCTTAAGGGGATGACTTAAGGGGTCTTAAGGGGATGTCTAAAGGGGTCATAATAGAATGTGTTAATTAAGGGGATGTCTTAAAGGGTCTTAAGGGGATGTCTAAAGGGGTCATAATAGAATGTCTTAAGAGGATGTTTTAAGGGGTCTTAAGGGGATGTCTTAAGGGGTCATAATAGAACGTCTTAAGGGGATGTCTAAAAGGGTCATAATAGAATGTCTTAAGGGGATGTCTTAAGGGGTCATAATAGAATTTCTTAAGGGGATGTATTAAGGGGTCATAATACGTCTTAAGGATATAATTGATTTAACAATACTATATGCATGATATTTAGTGATTATACACTTAGACATAAAGTTTCAAAGTAGGAAAACATGCACATTTAAGAAACAAAATATATAGAATATTGATTTGATACATAGAAGTACATAGAGTATGTTTAATTCTGTAAGTATGTATGTACATATATGTCATCTCAAAACAATGTTTACAAAATTTGGATATGCCATCTCAAGAACATCTCAAACTCATGGCTAGAATGTAGTAGGTCTTCACACCACCTGATATCAAAAAGGTACAAGCAATATCAATGAAATCATCAAAACATACATATTTTAATTTATATAAAACTATCTATATGTACAAAACTCAAGTACCCGCATTTAAAAATATTCCACACATGTTTGTAGGTTGAATCTAGGCATCCTCTCATTTTTGTTTCAAAGTATGAGATCAATGCAATGATGGCTTAAGGATACAAAAAATGACAATAAATCAATTTTAACAATTAATGTCCAAGCAATATCAATATGTAATCAAAACATGCATTTAAATATAATTTAACTAATAATTACCTATTTTTACCAAGTATTTCATGTTGTCTAGGTTGAATCTGCATGGACTAGATCCTTTTTGTGATTATGCTGTAAGGATGTATAAAAGGAAAATTTAAATCAATTTCAACTAATAACACACTTGACCAATGTTGAAACATGTATTTAATGTATTTAAAAGGAAAAAATAAAACTAAAACTATATTTATGTGTATTTACTTATTCCATTGTACCATCTGCATCATCTCTTTTTTGCAATGCATATATGATTGCCTCATGCTCTTCCATAGAAATTGACCATAGCACATTTTTTGAAGCTCTTCCACAATACTGCTCTAGTTTTATATTTGTTGCCACCACCAAATGTGAATAATGTATAATCTTTTTATGTGTTTCATAGTCTTCGAATGTAGGTGGACCATTCTTTCTTCTCAAGTATTTTCGTAGCCAAGTGCCAACAACCACCACTAATCCTATTGGAAAACATGTTCAAAAACCATCATCAAATAAGTTCTCAAAATTTTCTTAAGGGGATCAAAGACTTGTTCTAAAAAATTGCTTAAGGGGATCTAAAACTTGTTATCAAAATTTGCTTAAGGAGGTGTCTTAAGGGGATCACCATACCTGTTCGATAATGAAAGCCATCATCATCTTCTTGAGGTGTTATCAACTTATGTTTAGTTTCCACACAACGAGCCAACCAATATTATGTTCTCTTCATTCCCCTCAGGTTCAATAACAACATACACATGTCTTGACAATAAAATTCGATTTAATAACTTGTGCATATCCATATAAATAATTTAGTATTAAAAAATAACTTAATAAAGTGAAATAAAATGAAATAAATTGAATTAAAATTACCTTCTTGTACAAGGTCTGAAACATGGTCACAATCTTTAGATGCAAACAATTGATCATTTTCTTCAATAGTTCTTTCATATTGATTATGTGCTTCTGTAGGTGTCAACAATATTTTCTCCCACTGTTCAACCCATTATGTATTTTCACAAGCTTCCCAATCTCCTGAGATACAAAACTGGCAAAAACATGCAAGCTCCCTTGTCCAAATAGTCCATGTGCTTGCTGTCGCATTCCTAAATGAATGCCATTTAGTAGATCCATTGATTGTATCACAATCAACTCTAGATACAATGTTCTCTTCTTTCACCAACCAAAAGAATCAATGAATTGTAGAGTAATCACTCAAACCAGGTGCAAATAATATTCTATTACACCAATCCACAATCTCACGTGCATCTTTAAATTTTACTGAAACCTCAAATTTTAATTGTTCTCTAGTAAGAATTCTTTTAACACACGCACCAGCTCCATCATGTTCTCCTTTACCATGCCCAACTTAAAAAAAAATCCATATATGCTAGACATTAAATTCCTTGTGAACCCTACTTAACCAATAGAACATTCTAGCATTTTTGAACTTCCCTGTATAATTATTTGACCATATGAGGTGTTCTTTCATATGGATTCCTATTTCTCTTAAATTTCTATAAATATACTAAAACAATATTGAACAAACTCTAATGAGTGTAACTGATTGTCACTCAAATAAAAATGATACTCCCTCAAAAATTTTCTATCATCCTTAGTGCTATCATCTACATGTCTATAAACCATATGGACAAACATAGCTACTTGAACTGAATTATAATATTGAGATTGAATTTCCTCTTGCGGAGCGAGAGTATAATTCTCTGCAAAATCAACCATTGAAAGTATAGTACCAATTCAAAATGTGTTTCTACATGTGCGAAATTGGCCATCAAGGCATCGAGCATGTTCAGAGTGCATGACATATTTTGGTACAATTTTATTCTTAAATTCACTGATAAATGCATGCACACTAACTTTTTCTGTAACTAAATCACAACGCTTTCTGATTTTTCCATCTTTTAAAGAATAGTGAACATTCCTAAATCTTTTGACATCTACTAATTATTGTCCAAAATCATGATCAACACTTTCATGCGAACAATTTTTTAAAACTGAAAGATTTCCACAGTTAATGCATTGTCTAGAAATACAAGAACTTAAATAAAATAATTCATCATTAGATTTTTCACAAAACAAGCCTGAAATAAACTCTCTTATTGCTTCAGGTGGCATATCAATACCACAATCCTGTATAATCATGTTAGTATGTAAGGTACAATGTATATATATCAAAAAACATCATAAAAATAATGAAATTTAACATGTATTTTACAACAACAAGATATTCATTGCTTATTAATTTTTACATACCAAGGTTTACATTTTTCAAAAGACCTTTGACTTATTTTAATATTACCAAGTAGCACTGAATCACTACAAAATTTTCTATAAAATTCAATTTGTGTTGTATCTAATAGGTGTTTTGGGTGAGGATCGCGAACTTTGGACCCCACCCTTAATTTTAAAACATCTCTAGCATTAGATGAAACCTTAGTATTATCATGCCAATATTTTTCGATCGAAGATTTAATTTCAACATTCAATTTTATATCAGACCTCGGTAGTTGTCCACTGAAACTCCAACATTGATTGATAGGATCATTTTCTATACTCTCTTTTTTTTTTGCTCTTACTAATGTTTTAGGATGTATTTTTAAAACTTCACTAATATTTCTTACCATTCTTTTATTCAAAGTTTCTTTATTAACTATAGCAGTATTTATAGCTCTTCTTGCTGCATTTTTATCTTTAGATCGACTATTTTTCCCAATAGATTGAATGGCACTAGAAACAATATACATAACATGTTTTAATGATTGATCTTTTCTTTTTAGTTTAACATAAAAGCCTAACCTTTTTATTACTTTCCTCATTTTTTGCATTCTCATCAATTGCATCATTAGTTGACATTGAAATGCAAATTTTTTATGATAAAATAATTTGGTGTATATTCTATTCACATGTGTTCTTATTTTCTCCAAGAAATTTGACCAGGAAGATTATAAAAGACCACTTCCAATTTTAAAAAGTATTTTCATTAAATTCAACATCACATTCTAGATTTTCATCTTCATTTTCATCTTCATCTTCATTTTCATTTACATTTTCATCTTCATTTTCATCAACAAAAGCGGTTTTCATTTTCATTTGTTTTCATTTTCATCTTCATTTTCATCAAAAATTGAGGTTTTGTTTTCATTTTCAAAGAAAATGATCATTTTGATTTTCATTTGCAACAAAATATTTTTTTTCTTTGTTGTTTCAACAAATTCTATAAAAGTTTATCTCTCTGAATATAGTCCATGTCAACATCATTAAGTTAGCATCTTGTAAAACTTCTACATACAAATTTACCATTTCACTAACATGTGGATTTGAAGACGTACCTGGATTTGTGCATATTGAAACATTCTCTATAACATTCAAAGAGGGATTTGAGACATAGTAGACTTGTTTGTATAATCATATTCTTCTCCAAATTGACTCCTTGCAAATTAGCTTCATCTACAACCATGGTATCCTCAATGTTTTCATCTTCAATAGTTGTTGAATTGGTTGCTCCACCATCATTCATTGATTTCATTCTAATTCTTCTTTCTCTTTGTCTTTGTCTCTCTTTTTCTCTATTTGCTTCAGCTTCTTGAGGAGTCAATGTCTTCCTTCTCTTATTACAAGCTTTATCTCCCATAATTATAAAATTCTCAAGCATAAATGAATGTTAATAGTGAAATACTTCAAAATATTCAATCCAAATTGGAAGTTGAATACCTATTAGGACAAAATTATTCCTCTTGTGTTCCTCAAAACAAGTAGATAACTACCACAATTCCACTTTAAAAATTGTTTTCTTCATGCCTCCTTTGAAAAATTCAATCCATATTGCAAATTGAAAACATTTTGTTCCTCCAAACAAGCACAAAAATTACACAATTCCACTTCAAAAATGGTGTAGATGATGCCCCGTTTGATAAAATCAACTAAAAATCAAGTTCACCACCTGTAAATACAATAGCTTATGAAAAATAATTTACTTTTACTACTCTCGGCCGTACATGTGAAGTTGCAAACTTCACAATAATTTTTTGCAGTATACTTAAATAAAAGAAATGGGATCCCGTTTATAAGCCGAGACCCCGCTTATAAAAACCAGGATCCCATTTATAAGAAGTAGGATCTTGTTCTATAATCAGGATCTTGTTCTTCGAAATTGAATGTGGGGATTGTTGGTCGGGAAATGGGATCCTGTTTCCTTTACAACGGTCCAAATATTATAGAATAGGGAACGGGATCCTGATTATAAGATGGGATCCCGTTTATTAATAAACTGGATCCCATTTTTTTAAATTTGAACTTTTTTTTGCTTTGTGGTCGGGTTTTTGCCTAGGTTTTTGGTTCAGGAAAATCATTGGAAGTCTGAACCTAGGCCTTCAACCTAGTTTGACCTGCAAGTTGAAGGTCCTAACAATGTCAAAGAAAAATACCGACTTTGGACATATTGCTGACAACCTTTTTTGTAGAATTTTACGACAAAGAGAAATTAAAACCCATTTTAGATGAAACAATGCAGAATATGTAATTTTTTTTGCAATTGGATTATTTTTTCTATTTTTCAATTAATTTCTAATAAAATTGGTCTATAAACTTTAAATATCAGGGTTTTTTACTATTTTAATAACTTTTGATCAACATAACATTTTGACAAACGGATTGCACGAGAAAAAACTTCAGACAATTCTTTTCAATTTTTTTTTAAAAAATGATAAGTTTAGGTCATCTTATGCATGTTGTACACAATGATTTTTCAAAACGACAAATTTGCCTAATAAAAATTTAACAAAAAAATATATTCAATAAAAAATTACAAAAAAATATCAAGAACAAGCTTCAGTGAGTCACAAAACTTTTCCCAAAAGGATTTATAAAAATACGATAATTTAAGTCAAAATATGGATGTCGTACACATGCATGGTATGGTAAAAAAAAGGACTTTTAAACAATGGTTTTTACAAATGCCTATTAAAACTCAATTTGTACAATCTGGGTATTAAAATAAATTACATATTTGGAAACTAGACTCCGAGCACTACATTTTATGAATAGTGACCTTTTTAAAGATTTCATCTTTATGTGCTTCAAATTTTAAGGTCAAATGTGTCAGATTCTAAAAATCAGGAAAAACACCCACTTTTTGGCCAAAAAGTGGACTCAACTTCTTGCACACACCCCATATAGGACAAAATTTTTGATTTAGATAAATTATAAGTTATTATTACTTATGTCCTTAGTCATATCAATACCATCCCCATTTTTAATATACACCACCTTTGAATAATTGGTATGTATAAAATTTAAATTATTACAGTTTTTCTTAGTCATATCGATACCATCCCCATCTTTATTATGCACCACCTTAGCATAACTATTCCTTAGGTAATTATTTTCTATGTACTTAGTCATTTTTAAGCTATCCTTTTTAGTAAATTTATACCTCCTTATAATTATTTTGATTTCAATTCATTGTCTTTTCTAGGCTATGCTCCTTGTCCCGCAAATTGTTCCAATTGGAGCAATAGATAAAATAGTAATCCAATACGTGGCATGATATCTTAGAAGGGTTGACTTAGGAAAATCCGCTCTTTTAGATCTTAGTCCCTATATTATTTTGGCACATTTTCATATGGACAAGAAAATTAAAATTATAAAATGAGTGACAAAACTTAAGCCATAACTTGTCAAGAAAATAAGCCATATCCTTAGTCGTTACTTTCATTCAACCTTAGATGATTGAACTTCAAATTTTCAATTCGAAGACAATCATCTGAGACAAAATTTAATTTGTTGGGAAAGACTCAAATTTCTAATTTTTCCACTAAAAGTAAGATAAGTTGACATTAAAAGTAGTGTCTGATACTTTATTCCCCTCCTTGAAAGTATGTTGCAATATATACTATTAAAAGGTTTGTATCATCCTTTTTGAATCATTGATCCTGCACTTAATATTCTAGGGGGCTTCTAGAGTACCTTTAAGTGCATAATTAATTAATTTGGAGTCACCCTCAATGGTGAACTTTTTTAAAGCCTATTTCTTTTATCCTCTTCAAGCCCCACCAAACTATAGCTATTTCTGTCTCATTACTAGTGGCTATCCCAGAATATTTTGCAAAGGCTTCAATAAGTATACCCCTATGGTCCCTTACAAATCCACCCACAACTGTAGCTCTCGAGTTTCCCTTTGAGCATCCATCAAATTTTAAATTAATCGATCGTTCCAAAGGAGTCTATTTAGTCAATCTCTTACTTAAAACATTAGCCTAGTTTATTATAGTAATATCTTGTTTGAATCCAAAATTCTTTTTATTCTTAAATCTTTATAAGTCAGAATTACCTTAGAGAGGCCAATTTTTTTTGAATTAAGATTCTCCTATATTTTCTATTTCATACTTAGGAATACCTTCTCACTACTTCTCTATTGCTCTCTAAATATTGTATTGTTTCTTTCTTTCCACAGGTTCCAAGAGAAAAATGGTGGAATTTTCTGCCATCAATCCACTATGATTGGATGGGTAAAAGGACAATAGTTCCATTGATAAATAATATCCTTAAGTTCAAGGGAAAACACCAAATTTATGAATAGGATACCTAGGACCAAAGACCAAACCTCCCTTGCAAAGGGCCATTGTTCA